>OX608051.1:21055742-21323242 GCA_951509405.1 Machimus rusticus
TTGAGGATGGTATCTATACGTCAATGATGATCTGGTGTCTATTCATTTATGGGCTTTGTCCAATGGTTTGCAGCTGAATGAAAATTTAAATACCTATATTATTATTCATTGCTCTCATCTGGATATGCGGAACTTATTGCCGGTTGTAATTAATGGCTCTATAATTGCGGCGGCTGAGTTTGTGAAAAGTCTTGGAGTCATATTCAATAAATTCGTTCAGGACTTCGAACTTTGTAGACTGCTTTACAACATTGCAAATTCTATGTAGCCTTTAATTGTGTACATATGTATGTATGTGTATGGTCTTCGCAGATTTGATCATGTCTCGCAATGTAAGATGTTTCTTTTGGGATGTTATATGTATAGTGGATTACTTTAATTATTGTTCACTTAAATTTATCGCAAAAATTAATAAATATGGTCGACCAAAATATCTTTTTGATTTCCTTAATTTTACTAAATTGAGGCGAACGTCTATTACTGTAATACCAATATGGCATGTTTTTTGGTTATCAAACGCCTATTTTTCAGCCATATTGAGGCGTTGTAGCCCACGCTGTGTATTCACATGTTTTTTGGTAAAAAACATAAGGTTAAAAATTGAAATGACATTTTTCGAAACTTCAAAAATTGTTAAATTATTATTTTTCTTTAATTTACAAAAAATGTTATAATTGGGCAGCGGTTCGTCCTAAGCAACTTAGAAGTACTGCAATGCTATTCTGTAAAATAGAAACTCGACGTCGAGTCTCTCACACTCACTTCGACTCGGAACTCACCTCACCTTAATTCTCTAGCATTCTCTA
Organism: Machimus rusticus; assembly: GCA_951509405.1. Taxonomy (NCBI): domain Eukaryota; kingdom Metazoa; phylum Arthropoda; class Insecta; order Diptera; family Asilidae; genus Machimus; species Machimus rusticus. The sequence goes on from OX608051.1 coordinate 21,056,549, forward strand.
AGCTCGTTGACGTGAGAACGAAGTTAACCTGTGCGTAAAATACCCAGGTGATGTTGCTATAGAAACTTAAGAATAACAACATGCGCCTAAAACTTCTACGCAACATACAGGTGATGTTGCTATGGAAACTATTAAGGCAGGCGTGAGTGATTTGAAAAATTTGGAAACAAAGCAGTTTGAAATAAGCACAATATAATGTACCAATATATAATATATGTATACATATTTTATATAAAACTAAATTTTTTAAGCTTAAGTGATCGAACCGCCCATCCGTCGGCAGCTCAAGTCGACGCTTTGATACATTTCTTAATTCCAATATTCGGATCTGTGAAAACGTTTTTCTTTAATACATATTACGTTATGTCCTCAAATACATTATTAGTTAAATTAAAAAAAATTAAATATTGTTAGGAAGGTTTGTATTCATATCATACATGTCTTCCTAACAATTTTTATTGAATATTTCACAATTAGATAAAATCTCACTCAAAAAATACTAACTTTTTATTTGACAAGTAAAATCGAGTGTGAACCCAAGGTCGAAGTGAGCGCGGATTTTCCTTACAGAATACCAAAAATATGTCATTTCATTCATAAAAACGTAAAAATCTCACCAAAGTTAATTCGGTTCGACGACAAACTCAATATTGGGGCGCTAGTGCTGTGTCGTGTTAGAGAATGCGAAAATAATTGTCACCGCGGAATCCGCGTCGAGTAATGCTTAGAGAATAGCATTGCTGTTACGCCATGTATAACCGTACAGTCGGTCATACTGCCCTCAAATTTTAACGTGACCTTGTACGGACGATTTAAATAAGCTTTTTGATAATTGTTTGCTGTGTTGTTTTTTAGAGGTACAACATACCCAAATCCGTGAAATACTACAGTAGTTAATGAATGCAAAAGGTTCTCTGGATCCTTTAATTTCTTCTGGACCGAAGACTCTTGTAGAGGCGCCCACCAGTGGGATGACTCATATTGCGGCAATTAATTGAATAATATTGACGAAATTTAAACACTTAATAAAAAAGAACGAGCGAGCCTTACAGTAGTCGTATATGATATGTGACATCTGACATCTCTTCTGAAAATCGCATTAACTTTAAAATTTGACATTCCACCATTTTGGATTCGTAAATTCTGACAGTTGATTTGAAATAGACGACTCCGAAAACCCCCAAGTACCAAGTTTGGTGCAAATCGCATTAAGTTTAAAATTTGACAGTCCGCCATTTTGAATTCGTAAATTCTGACAGTCGATTTGAAACAAGCGACCCTGGAAACCTTCAAGTAACGAGTTTGATTCAAATCGCATTAACTTTAAAATTTGACAGTCCGCCATTCTGAATTCGTAAATTCTGACAGTTGATTTGAAATAGACGACTCCGAAAACCCCCAAGTACCAAATTTGGTGCAAATCGCATTAAGTTTAAAATTTGACAGTCCGCCGTCTTGAATTCGTAAATTCTGACAGTTGATTTGAAATAGACGACTCCGAAAACCCACAAGTACCAAGATTGGTGCAAATCGCATTAACTTTAAAATTTGACAGTCCGCCATCTTGAATTCGTAAGTTCTGACAGTTGATTAGAAATAAGCGACCCCGAAAACCTGCTAGTACCAAGTTTGGTGCAAATCGCATTTACTTTAAAATTTGACAGTCCGCCATCTTGAATTCGGAAATTCTGACAGTTGATTTGAAATAAGCGGCTCCGAAAACGCACAAGTTCCAAGTTTGGTGCAAATCGCATTAACTTTAAAATTTTACAGTGCGCCATCTTGAATTCGTAAATTCTGACAGTTGATTTGAAATAAGCGACCCCGAAAACCCATAAGTTCCAAGTTTCGCGCAAATCGCATTAACTTTAAAATTTGACAGTGCGCCATTTTGAATTTCCTGTTACACACTTCCGTCCCTTTGTACAAAATCACTCCCACAGATTGCAGGCAAGCGAGAAGAAATTGAAATCAAATAGTGCGCGCGCTTCTTCACTTCCTGTTACCCTACTTCCGTCCCTTTTCACGAAATCATACCCAAAACCGAGAGTAAAGATATTACATATCAAAAAATTCAGGTAGATATACCATTCCACAAGAGGTTATTTATCAGACGAGTTCATGAAACGGATTTTTAGATAAGTATGAGGTCCACTAAAGTGTAAAACTTACATATATTGCAGTTCAAAGCGTTAATTCTTAATATCTACAACTCGGTAATTTTTTTGCGATGTGCAATTCACAGCAAATATTGTTGAAAAGAAAAATAAAACCCCACTAAAAAGATCCCATATAGGGTAAAAGCACCAATTCGCGTACACTTAAGGAAATGCCGTCACTGCGAGGAAGCTCCTAGGTCGAATTAATTTAAAATCTATATTTTAATTTTTGAAATGCACTAATAAGATATGTGTTCATTTGTTTATATAAATTAGAATCTCAAGATTTTCATCTTTTTCCCATAAAAAATGCAAATAGCAATAACTACGAAAATCACCAGTTCGCGTACAGGCAAAGCCAGTTTGCGTACGCCAGGGAACCAATTTGCGTCCAGGGAAAATTAAGTTATAAAAAATGTTTGATAAGGGGCTAATAAGGGAATTACTTTGGACAAATATTACTTTTTAAGTATTTTGGTTAATATAAATTTAAAATGCCATTTAAAGAACAAAATAATTTTAATAAAATTCTGAAAAACGTAAAATTATATCAGTTCAATTTGTTTTTGTTTGAAAACAATTAAAAATAAATAACATATAAGGAAATTCAACACTATATAAATTAAAAAAAAATCTTCAGGTCAACATACTTAAATAATTAATTAATTAATGGCGAATGTATTATATTATATTATGTAATTCAACGTTTCATATACGTATGTACATATCATTATTTTGCCTTTACCTTCTTTTTTCTTGCTAGCATTGATTCTTTCTCTTTTTTTCTTCTTAACCGATCTTGTTTCCTCTTTTCTATATCTTCCATTTTCCTCTTCTTAGCTTCCACTTTTTCTTTCGCCATTTCCTGCCACTTAGTAGAGGAAATTGCAGAAGGAACTTTGTCTTTTTTTTTTCCTCCGGATTCCGTAACTTACTATAAATGTGTTTTTGGAATGGTAAAGTTAGATGTTGAGATATTGTTGCTAAACTTGAATTGGAGTTGGGTTCTGTTGTAATGAGTTGATGTTGTTGTTGAGTTGATGTAGATGGTCCCAAGTAAATCGCTAGAAGTACAAGGTCCATCTAAAATATTACTCAGCATATATTGAAACTCAGAAGTGTTTTCCACGCGTCTAGTATCCTGTTCTATTGCTAAAGGGATATGTTGAAGGTCTGCGGTATTTTCCGCGCGTTCAGTATACTGATCCATCCTTGCAAGTGAGCCATCTTCATTTACAATATAATTGCCGATATTAATCGTATCACGATAGGTCGAAATGGGAATTGATGTGTTATCCTCTTCAATGCTTTCGTCGAGTCCGTTTTCTTCATTTTGTATTTCTCTAATAATAGCACCGCTATCAATTCCATGTTTTAACAGCCTTATGCCTGCAAAGGCCCAGATAGGAGTAAGTGTTGTTTTAAGTGTGGGGGACTAGGACATAAGTCGGCGGCGTGCCCCGGGTCCCCGGCATGTTTCCTCTGCCCAGAGGTGGCGGGGAATGCCGGTGCCCGGCGTCACGCCGCGGGGTCGGGTGAGTGCGGGGCCTTCCGGAAGGCCCTCGCTGAGTGTAAAAGTGCTGTATTGTGATTGTCCTTCAGGGAAATCTAAACAGGAGCAGGACGGCGCATGACCTGTTGGCCCAGATCCGTCTCGAGAAAGACGCTGACATCGTTTTGGTCAGTGAACAGTATCGAGACGGGTCTGTGCCGACATGGTATCGTGACGCCCTTGGCACGGCGGCAATCTGGGTCCCTGACCTACGGCGTTTCGACGTCGTGGACCATGGCGCGGGCGCTGGCTTCGTTTGGGTGAAGAGCAGAGGCGTTATATACGTCAGCTGCTACTTCACTCCAAACGAGCCTATCGCGGACTTCCAGGCCAAGTTGGATGGTCTGGAGGACGCGGTCCGTGGCATGGATGGGGAGCTGGTGGTGGCTGGAGACTTCAACGCGAAAGCCTTAGAGTGGGGGGAGCCAACACCCGACTCTCGGGGTGGACGTGTCCTGGACTTCGCGTCCAGGACTGGGCTGGTTGTTTTAAACACCGGCTCGACGTCCACCTTCCGGCGTCCAGGCTATAGGGAGACGATTATTGATGTCTCTCTTGCGACGGAAAATCTGGCTGCACGTGTGCAGGACTGGCGGGTGATCGAGGACTTTACAGCCAGCGATCACCAATACATCACGTTCCGCGTGCGTGATGTGGCGCCAGTGCGGGCTCGGCGCCCGCAGGGCCCGCCCAGATGGGATGTCGCCAGGATGGACGTCGAGAGGCTGTCTCTAGCCATCGAGCGCGGCCGGCTAGCCATTGACGGGATCCCAGAGGGTTTGCCACCTCTCGAACAGGCTGTACGGTCGGTGGACTCTACTATGAGTCTCATCCACCGGGCCTGTCGGGAGGCCGTGCCAAGGAAGAAAAGCTATGGGGGGGGGCGCCGTCCTGCGTATTGGTGGACGAGCGAAATCGCAGAACTGAGGCGGATATGTCTCCGTCTCAGGCGGTCGGCCCAAAGAGCCGATCGACGCGATGCCGACGCAGCCCGTAGATATGCCGATTATAAGGAATCCAAAAAGAACCTTCGGAGGGCCATTCAAAGGAGTAAGCGCCGATGCTGGCAGCGGCTGGGTGAGGATCTTAATGAAGATCCCTGGGGACTAGGGTATAGGATCGTTCTTCGCAAGTTGGGGGCGTTCTCGCAGAGCGCTCCCCTCGATGCGGAGACGGTCCGCTCCATTGTGGATGCCCTTTTCCCCACCCATCCGCTGGTGCCAAATTTCGTGGCCCGCGAGGCACTTGATCCTCCCCCATTTACTGTGGAGGAGTTAATGAGTGCCTCGCAAAGCCTTCAAAATAAGAAGGCGCCAGGGCCCGACGGACTTCCAGCAGAGGTGCTGAAGGCGTTGACGGCGAGCCATCCAGGGCTCCTGCTTGATATGTACAATGCCTGCCTGAAAGCGGGAGTGTTTCCTTCCCGCTGGAAGGCGGCCAGGCTTGTGCTTATCAGCAAGGGCAAGGGACCAGCAGGGTCCCCCGGGTCGTACAGACCGCTGTGTATGCTCGACACGGCCGGCAAGCTCCTGGAGAAGCTCCTGAAGCCTCGCCTCCAAGCAGCCGTTGAGGCTGCTGGAGACCTTTCCGAGAGGCAGTATGGCTTTCGGAAAGGGAGGTCGACGGTACATGCTATCCAGGAGGTAGTCGACGCGGCCCGGGCCACCGAACGCGGGAACCATTATTCTCGCCCGGTGTGCCTGCTGGTCACTCTGGATGTGCGCAACGCCTTCAACTCGGTGAGGTGGGGGGACGCGCTTAATGCATTAGAGCGCGACTTCAGGGTCCCTCAATATCTATTGCAGATGATGAGGGATTACCTGAAGGACCGCACCCTCACCTTCGAAACGGAGAATGGCCCGGAGACGAGGGTTCTCTCGGCAGGGGCGGCCCAAGGCTCCATACTGGGACCCGACATATGGAACTACACATATGACGGGATCCTTCGTATGGAGATGCCTGAAGGGTCTTTCCTGGTTGGGTATGCCGACGACATCGCGGCGGTCATTACCGCCAGAGATGTCGCCAAGGCTCAAATGAGGCTCAACCAGGTGATGCGTCGGGTTGGTTCCTGGCTACGCGACCACGGGTTGGAGCTGGCGTTGGCCAAGACCGAGATCGTCCTTCTTACCAAGAAGCGCATCCCCTTGTTGTTGGAGATGCGGGTAGGAGACATGTCGGTTCAGACGCGGCCCGCGATCAAATACCTGGGGGTGAGTCTCGACTGCAGGCTCACCTTCTGGGAGGAGATCAAGGGCCGGGCCGATAAGGCGGCTGCGGTGACAGCGGCGCTGAGCAGGGTCATGGCCAACACTGTTGGACCCAGGCCCTGCAAAAGGCGTCTGCTGCTCCGCACCGCTGAGGCCATAATGCTCTACGGAGCAGAAGTCTGGGCCGACTCGATGCGGTGGGAGAAGTATCGGAAGCGCATCCTTGCGGTGCAACGCCGTGCTGCCCTCCGCATCGCGTGCTCCTATCGTACGGTCTCGGAGCCGGCGGTTTTGGTGGTCGCGGGGGTCATACCTATTGACCTCTTAGCCAGGGAACGACAGTTCGTCCACCGGGAGAAACCTGTTTTAGGTAGGGAAACGGGGAAAGTGGCCCGAGCCAGGACCATTGAGTCCTGGCAAGCGCGCTGGAATGGGGAGGCGCGAGGCAGGTGGACAGCCCGGTTGATTCCGCGGCTGGACACCTGGCTGGACCGTCAGCACGGTGAGGTAGATTATTACCTCACACAAATGCTGACGGGGCACGGGCACTTCCGGTCCTTCCTCTATAACATGGGGAAGGTACCGAGCCCGTGTTGCGCCTATTGCGATTCCCCATCCGACTCCGCACTCCACACATTCTTTGAATGTATTCAGTGGGGCGCGGAGAGGGCCGAATTAGAGAACGCGGTAGGCAGCATAACCCCAGACAACTTAGTCGGGGTTATGCTGCAGTGTGACGATTTCTGGCGGAGGGTTGCCTCGTTTGTGAGAGGGATCCTCCGTCAGAAGGAAAGAGACAACAACAGGGGTCCCTAAGGGGCCTCTGTTGGCTTCGTTGGTGTTAATTTATTTAACTTATTGGTGTGTTTATTTGTTTGGTGTTTGCTGACAAAAACAGGTGCTCCCTCGGGTGCTCCTGTTGGCTATTTGTGTTAATTTATTTCACTGGTATGTGGTTGTTTTATTCATTTACTTGTGCCAGAGTGGTGTTTGCCGACAAAAACGGGGGCTCTCCAGGGAGCCCCTGTTGGCTGTGTGAATGGAGATGGATGTCTGCGTGGTGTGTGTGTTGGTTGGTAAGGCATGGCCTTCCTCGGGAGGGAGTGCCTTCGCCAGCAGCGTGGAGGGGGGGCTTACAACGGCGGGTGCTCTCTCAGGGGCACCTGCTGGCTGGCCGAACCAGGGGGTGCCGACAAAAGCAGGGGTGTCTGATGGCCCCTGCTGGCTGGGTGAATGGGATGAATGTTTTCATGAGTTGGTGGGTGCCTGCGTGTGCGGGCGAGTGAACTGGGCTCCACCCCGAAGTAATGTCTAATAAGACGGTCCCGGGGTGGGGTTCCTGGAGGGGGGAGCGGGGTTTTAGCCGGTAGGCCTGGCCTTTGGCCAGGGAGTCCGGCACAGTGGCGGCTTCGGCCTCCCTAGTGCGTAACGGCATTTCCCCGCTTCCCTACAAAAAAAAAAAAAAAAAAAAAAAAAAAAAAAAAAAAAAAAATGTTTTAACAGCCTTGGTTTTATTTTTAAAATTACTTCCTCTGCTATTTCGTATACACTTCTTTCTTTTGTTTGGCTTGGATTATCTTCGGCTTCGCTAATAAGGTTTTGCATATTATCTCTTACGCACTTGCTGTAGTCAACCGCATCAGGATTTAGGGTATAAAGCCCACATTTCCGGAAACCATTTTTTATATTTAAAGGCAATGTAGGAGTTTTCAAAATTGAAGCAAGTAACGGGCAAAAAGTAGATCTTGTTAGGTTTGAGTTAATATTTTCATCCTTACTTTGCCAATCCCTAACAGTGTTCTTCCATTCTGTTTTCAGCGGCTTGAAAACACTTACATCTGCTGGTAACATGTGGGTTGTATTCGGTGGGAGAGCGTATAAAATTATCCCATTTGCGCTGCAAAACTCGCTTAGTTCCAATGTCAAATGGGATTTGTGCCCATCAACAAACAGGATAACAGGTTTTTTAATATTTTCCTTTATAAGCCACGTGTTTACTCCATTCGCAATGTACTCGAAGAATACTTCACTTTTCATCCAGCCTGAATCGGAACGACCTAAAAACCAGTTTTCCGGTATACTATCCACTACATCCTTTAGGTGGTCGTACGTAGGGGAAAACAACCATAGGAACGACTGTTTCCCCACTTGCGGTAAATACCAAAAGAACAGTAATGGTTGCTTTTTCGCTACCTGGTTGAATTTTGTAGACATTTCGGAATCCCTTTGGCGCTAATACTTTTCCAGTTTTTGGACATAGAGAAAAACTTGTTTCATCTCCATTTAATATGCGTCTCGGATCTGCAAAGATGTCTTCTGCTCTTATTTCCTTCACATAATCTTGTAGCTGTTCAAACCATTTTCTTATTCTCTCTTCTCTAGCTTTAGATAAACCTTCAGGAATTCGTAGGGCAAGGTTTGGGTGTCTTTTCAGAAACAGATTGTACCATTTCTTCCCTGGTCGCCCATTTTTAAATGGTGTAGTCCTGCCATCATTTTGTATAATTTTTTGCACTGTATTTAGAAGACCATCAGAACTTAACGGAAATCCACATTTAGTTAGAGACTCGCACCACTTAACTAGTTTATTTTCTTCAATTTCCGTTAAAATGGCTTCTGGTCCCGGCTTTGTAATTTTTTGAGGACGTCTTCCAGAAAGTTTATCCTGCAATGTTGTCTTCGGTATGGTATATTTATGGCTAGCTTCTCTTAGAGACAAATTTCCGTCTCGAAGTTCCATCAGTGCCTTTTTGAGTGCTTCAGCAGTATATTTTGGCATATTTTCTTGCCTAAAATGCAGTAAATTGCAAAACTTAAAACTGTGGTTCTTAAAGGACGCGATTTGGATCAATGCAAAAAACTCAGTACCAACTTGCGTCCACCCTTGGACGCAAATTGGAAAATGACATTATTTATAGATCCATTTCGCGGCCACTAAAAATTATGTGCTTATTTTGCAAGCTAAATCAAATTTCGAGTAATATTGTGTTTAGCGAAGCTTTAATTACTCAAAACAAAATGTAAACAAAATTAAAACTGAATAATAAAACATTCGCTTACCTTTTAAATTCACAGCACTAATTAAAAAAAAGTTAGAATTATTACCCTTGCGCAGTAGAATCATATGCCGGCACTAAATGAATTGGGCTCTGACGACTTAGCTGTAAACCAATGCTCCTGTAATTTACATGGATGGCGGAGAAGACATATACACATACATAAGTGTATAAAAATGTTTGCCTTTTATGGAAATACGACGTTTTCGGGCATCAAGGAAAAAAAAGTGGACGCGAATTGGTGCCTGGACGCGAATTGGTGCATTTACCCTACTAGTATATGTACATATGTACAGTATAGTGCCAGAAAATTATAACCACTCTAACAAATTTCAAAATTTGAACTCTGATTACATTTTTTTCGCAAACAATCAAACAGATTAACATTTCCTTGCCGAGTTGCAATCTTTCCTCCTTTGTTTTCATTGTTTGAAGAATAAGAAATCGTTACGTTACGAACCAATATGCAATATGCAAAAGTATTCCCCCATTCATTTATTCCAGTTCTATCAAATATAAATATCAATAAACAAATTTTCATGTTTCCAAGAAGTATTACATGGTATACCATTTCATTTAACGCCGAAAGCATAAATAGTTGCATCGAAGAAAATCGCGGAGATTAACATGTGTTATTAAAAATATGGTTAATAATACTAAATACTAGAAATATTAATTTGCAAAATATGTGAATTTACCCTTAATTTAATGCTTATCTTAACCGCGTACGAATATAATAAAGTTTTTTTCAAAATAAAGTATGGAAGTATAAATGTTGGTGGTTATAATTTTTTGGCACTGTACTGTATGTACCTAGATTAATTAACAAAAGTGATCAGTAAAATTCGCACGATATAGAAGCAATAAATGAAAAGAAATAAAGTAAAATCCAGAAAATACTGCTTTTCGATTCGATTTTGGATTATCCGTAAACTTTGACGAGTATTGTGGTTGAAAAGAAAAGGTTATTTGTGACATATTATTTCACTTTGCTTCTAATTTACTTTAAAGCTCTTAATCAGGCCATTTTGAAAACCAAAATTAATCCTAAACTCACAACATAAATGTTCTCTGGTCTTCATCAATTTTAGAAACCTGTGGCCTCCATACAAGAACATTTTAAATTTAAAAAGAAAAATATATTAAAAACAGAGAGATTGAAAAGAACATTGAACATAAAAAAGTTTATAATGCCAAATTATATTGTAATATCTATATTATTTAATATATGATACTACAAACAAAATTGAATCGATGATGAAACGATTTTGCTTTCAGACCCAACGTTTGTAATGGGTTGTAAATCATCCAGTGTGACCGCTAAGAGTTAAGAATCAATAAAACCATAGATATACATATGTGTAGTCCTTTCCCCATTTAATTTTATATTGCATTCTCCATCCAAGTAAAAAACAAGTTCAAATGAAGCTTTCAAAGCAGAGACACGTTGAAGCTTTCAAAAGTCAAATGAATAACTATAAATTTGTTTGCGTCACTTAATAGAACATTTCATTTTATAATAGAAAAGATTCCATTTTTAAAAATTGTCCTTTATCCTAAAGATAAATGTATAATAGTACGATGATGTAATAAGAATTTCTGAAAAGCTGTAATTAATTGAGAGAGAACAATTCCTGGGATTTCAGTAGAATATACAATATGTAGTTAAGTAAAAAGCAGAATTTTGTAGAAAGGACTGCAAAGATTACATTTATCGATGTAAATTACATTTCAATTTTAGATTAGCGTATATGTATGTACAAAGCCTTTTAAACTTTTGTAATATATCAAAAGACCTTGATATATATGTATATGTATGTAGACCTACAAGCAAAAAATACCATGAAGTTTGTTGTTTTATGCATGTGCATTATATTTGTACTCTAAAGAACGAAGTTGTATCGATTTCGAAAAGTCAGAGGAAAATGTTTTTAAAAGCTTACTTAAAATTGCAGGTACTTACATAATTTCTTTTTCGCAACTAAATATTTTTTGGCAAATTTGGAAGACAGCTACTGCAGTCTGCTCCAGTAAAAGATACCTTTACAACTATAGAAGTTTTGGGAAAAAAACTATTATCAAAAGTGCCTTGAATTTTCAAAAGAAAATATATTTCGTCATGTTGATCGAAGAAAAAACATGGGAAATTTGATATTTGTCGTGCAAAGGCATGAGTAGTATTACATAACATAATAAGAAACATTTGTCCATTTGTCAGTATAAAAATGAATAAATTATAAACCAAATAAACCTTGTTATTTTATGTACAAATAAAAGTTGTTTGCAAATCAATACTAGGTCTGTTCGCTGACATGCCACGAAATTCCACGGGGCGCCGTGCGGTGCCACTTTTTGCCACTTTTTATCCCGAGAGCATTCGTTGACAATTTTGACAACCAACTTGTGGCGCCGTGAGGTGCTATCACAGACATATATAAAACATGGACCTCTCAATCTCCTGTGTCAAGCATGGAGGAACGAACGAACATGGAGTGGAACAACCGTGTAAAATCCCTGTCGGTGAGTGAAGCCAAAATCCGGGACTCGAGATTGTCAAATGGGACTCGAGATTGTCAAATGGGACTCGGGATTGTCAAATTAAGTGTCAAACGAGAAATTAGCGGGCAATTCAATGTGAAGTTCGATAGTGAGCAGACGAGCGAAGTGGTAATTTTGTGCTTGTTTTCGCTTAAATGTGAGTTATAAAGTGTAATTTTTATGTTTTGATTTTGCGTTAATTCCTGGAATGTGCTTATTATATACATATATGAATTATTTTGCACAAAAACTATTGAAAACTGCCGAGAAAGTGTTTTGTGCCTGGCTGCGAAAATGTGAAGAATTACAGAATTACAGAATTACAGAGATCCCTGTGGTTTGTTTTCACAAGTAGGTACTTAAGAAAACTATATTTAGTGATTTCGTGTCATAAAGTTGCGTATAAATTATCAAATGTGCGAAAATATCATTCTTAACTGAAGTGATTTTCCCTCCAGAAGAATTGTCAGATATGTGGAAATGGAGCCAGAGTCGTCGCCATATAGATTTTTATGGGGGGATAATGCGTAATCAAGATTGATTGGTAGAAATATAACTTTACTTAATACTTTCTTTTTATTGGGTTTTATGTTCCCAGGCGATGTCGATTTGCAGGACAGGTGGTTCCAACAGATTAAATCACCTGCCCCTTCGCAATGCCAGCAAAATTTTACGCCTGTACTGAGTGATGTCTATGTGTGAGTGTTTCTACTCACACATCTTTGAAATGGCTTCACTTTTTTCGGCTCGTTTCCACTCCATGTTCGTTCGTTCCTCCAAGGTGTCAAGCAATGGCCAATTTGACAACCTACTGCCACAGAGGGACGAGATGAGACATATAAAAATTTATATGGTGCTGTCTATTTTTATCGTATTGCATGAATGGGCCGATTCCGCAGATTTTTTGAATGTGGAATTGCTGAATGCTGACAAAAATATTGGAATTTAAATATTTGTTGAACAAAAAATTTAAAGAATATGTAAGTACTTTAAATGCATTTAATGTAAATAAAAATCATTATTGATGTCATAAATATGCTTTTAAATTTTTGTCCTTGCCAGATTACCAATACTTTCGAACATATGTGATTAATTAATTTTAAGTTATGAAAACATTAGATGAGATTTGTTTTTGTTCACGAAATTGAATGAATATATTAAGAGCTATAAATAGATAAGAACCATATCTATAAGCTAAAAAAGAATATCACTCACTCAGATAAAATAAATTAATACCCATGTTCTGCATTCCGAGCGAAATGAAAAGAACTCGCAAAACTCTGTTTCTTTAATAAAATTCTTTATTTCAGTAAACTTTGAAGGCAGAAGCTGTCTTAATAAAGAGGAGGAGGAAAATATCCTTTACTTCCTCTGCCAATGCCCAGCTCTTGCGATACGCAGATATCTTGTTGTTGTTGTTGTTGTTGTTATTTAAAGTTGACTACGCATGCAAGAGTAGTGCACATAAATGTGTCTTCTTGGTCTAAACCGCAAGGTTATATGTATAGACCATATATCACAGTTGGCCAGTGGCATGATTAATCTCCCAATCCAAAAATTGTTTATTGGCAAATACTGCCAGCGTCCTAAGTCTCCTTCCCCTGAATGCCGCAACCGCCCACACAGTCTTCCAGTTTCTTCGACTTTAATTTTCCTCTCGTGAGCCGGATAGTTGTCAAAACTCTCTTTCAACAAAGGCCAGAAATTCAGCAAACTTGGCCTATTGCATCATTAGATACCAAGGAGGACACCACAAAAAGCACATGATACATAAAACAGAACATTAACATATTATTTGACAAAATTAAACTAAGGTGTGAGTTAGCTGTACAAGGTTGTTGTTGGATGTCACTAATTTATCTGAATTTCTTAGCCTATACAGAATTTTCAACTCTTGTCATGACATAAAACTCCTATACAAATCTAAAGCAGGACATCGGAGGGAAATCAGAGAACAATGATTACCTGTATTGCAGGCCAGCTCAAAGCAATTATTTACTACATCCGTCAGGGAAAGCATGCAAACTATAATTCAATGTTTGCCTTCATCAGGAAGCTCGCAAGTGATTCTATTTTATCTCTGTTTAGGGGAACTAGGGCCTCCTTTAGCTCACTCGAACTCATCAATGTAGGAAAGACAGATATAGCTCTTTCAAATTTGGAGCATCTTAAAATCACATGTTCTGCATTTTCCACAACTCCACACTCATCACATAAATCTGTGTCTGTCAGGCCCCACTTATGCAGCCTCTCCTTGTCATATGTATGTATGTCCTGCCAGAATTCTGTTCATCATTATAATTGTTCTGTGGGGAAGCGACGAGTCCTTAAACCAAGGCTGAGCTCCGACTCCCGGAAAGACTGATGCAAAAAATTTACCCTAGAGACAGACAAAAAGTCACGGCTCCATTCTTCCAAGACTTTTTTCTTAACATTCAGCACTGCATCATCTATCGTTAAGTAATGCTCCAGGGGCTGTTCAAGACTTCTCGCCTCATCTGCCAATCTGTCTGCAATTTCATTCTCACCAATTCCCCTGTGAGAGGGCACCCAGACAACTCTAACAAGCTCAAACTCGCTAACCAGCTCAATTAGTCAATTATGTCATTGACAATTAAATTACCACAACCATTCCTCAGAGCCCCACATCCATTCAAACTATCAGTCAGCACTTTAACCTTGCCTATATCCTTCTGCATGGCTATCCTCAAAGCCAGCTTAATGCCTATAAGCTCCGCCGATAGAGTGGAGAGCCTCCAGTGAAATCTAAATCGAAACTCCTCTGCACAACCAGAAAAGAAGACACCAATACCAACCGATGAGCCCACCACAGAGGCATCAGTTGCGACAACCACAGCATCGCTCGGAAAACTCTCTCTCTTCCTAGCCATGAAGCATCCAACCAACTCCGACAAAATCATGTTCTTTTTACAAACCTCCCCCAAAGAACTCACAATCAACCTCCAATCTCACATTCCTAGCCACAAGATTACTATCAAATCTTGTCAGTTCTATTATCTCTTTATATTTTCTCACGCATTTTCCAACATTGTTTCTTGGGTCCTCACATATTATACTATCATAAGACGACGGACAAATTTTCAACATCCTGAACACATCCTTCACCGCCAGAATATCCGCCCTAAGACTTGGGGGAATCTCACCAGATATGGCATACAACACGTGATTGGGTGTAGAGTGCGTGAGACCAAGGCACTTTCTAATGACTAATGCTCACAACCGTAGGTTATTTTCTTTTCCAAGGCTTTAGATTCGTTGCACTTGCAGGACAGCGTCCTAGAATATTCTATCTTCGCCCTAATTAATGATCTGAAGAGCGTCAAGGCTACTTTTGGAGTTACACCAAACTTTGTGCCTGCAAGAATTTTTAGAACTCTCATATTTTATTCCATGGCCCCAAGAGCTTCTCTGTAATGGCAATTACTTTTTAATTTTTTTGCAAATGTCCAGCCTAAAAATTTTAAGGATCTTACGGATTCTATGGGTCTCTCATCAATATTCAATAAAATATTTCCTTTCGATCCAACGAGTAAGGTTTTGCACTTGGCCACATTTACAACCAAACCCAATCTGCCTGCACATGAAACAAACCCATCCAAACTTCTCTGCAACATGTCTCTTACCACAATCTGTGACCCACCGGAGGCAACAAAACAGAAATCGTCAGCAAACTGATAGAGCTCCATACCATCTTCCACCGTCTCATACAGCTGCGAACTATATAAGTTAAACAACTCTGGGCTGAGCACACTTCCCAGTGGAATACCACCAACCGCATCAACACTCAGTCTACCTATCTTTAGTCTTCTTTTGCTAAAAGAGTTAGTAATCCAATTAATCAAGATTAATGGCACTCCCGCAGCCAACATCACCGTATAGAGACTGCCCAAATCCACCCTATCATAGGCGCTCTCCAGATCCACAGTCATCATCACCACAAACTTGTTTGTCTTTTTCAGTTCACACATTCTCTGCTTTATTAGACTAAGACAGGTAGAGGCCGATCACCCTTTCCTATAAGCAAACGTCTTCCTTGGTAACACATTCCCATTTTCCAGCAGGTTAACCAAAAAGTTTTTTATCAGACTGTTCGCAATCTTCATTGGAACACAGATAAGGGAGATCGGCCTATAGCTGTCTATCTCATTCGGATTTTTCCCCGGCTTCAAAATTGGTGCAATTCTAATATCTCTCCAAGTCTCAGGCACTTTACCCCCAACAATACTTTCCGTCAAAAAGCTCAAAAGAGCCCTTTTCGCCTCTACAGACAGGCTCCTTATAATCTCAAAAGTGATGCCATCAATGTCCGGAGCCGATCCACCTGATTTACTCCTTAAGACCTCTTCAAGATTCTCAACAGACCACTCACAAACAGGGTTGTCTCCACTATTAATTAAGCATGAAATGAAGGAAGGGGCAACCGCCTTTACTAATTAGATACTCTAAGTACTCTCCCGCAAAGTCCTCCTCTTCAAAATTATCACATCTAGTTCTTGTTCCCTTGATTCTATTGACTTTCCAGAAATTTGTTACCTGACCTTTTTCACCTAGATTAACTATATCAATTTATACCAATTCTCCCTTTTGGCACTTTTAATCTTTTTCTTTAGTTCCGCATTCAATCTATTGTGCTCAATCAGATGTTTTAAAAGTCCAGTTTTGATGAATCTAGTGAGTTCAACCGTCTTTAATCTGAATAGTTTGCTAATTTCACTACTCCACCACTTCTTCGGGATGTATTTATTCTTTGAATTGCCACTAATCTCCTTCTTAATTTTCTCAATAATCGTCTGATTGTCGTCAGCTTCAATTTTCAAATTCTTTAACGAGTTCATCAATTTTTTAGATGAAATAACTTTCCTAGTTCCAATACAACTCTCAATTCCTATATTTATCACAATTGGACGATGGACTGCCCGAAAGAGATACATCAACAGTTTTCCAGTCAATGGTCAAATCATTGATATTTGCAAAAGGTCATATCGATAGCACTCTTTGTCGTGCGACTACATCTTGAAATGCAGGTGGGTTCTCCCGTGTTACAAAATCTAAAGCCATAATCAAATGAGATCTTAAATAATAGTTCTCCTCTGCGATTGGTGATGGAATCACCCCAGGCAATATGCCTTGCATTGAAATCACCTATGACAAATATCCCTGTGCCTAGCTGCCTCACCGAAGAGAGAATCCAAGGACCTCTTAAAGTTCGCATTGCTACCATCAGCATTGACATAAATCGCAATGACAGTGATATTCCTTGGTAAATTGAGGGACTTGATTGCAGAAGCGTCAAACACGTTGGCTATTTTTCGTTTTAATCGATTTTTTAATAGCAATCGCGGTACCTCCGTAGCCGTCCATTCTGTCCTTCCTCCATACTACCCAAACGCAAAAGAGTTCGTCCAGTTGTTGCTTTTAGATTTTTTTCGAATTGGAATCTTTATAATGGGCTTAAGATGAAGCAGATGTAAAACAGGTAATATGCTTTAGATTCTTTAGAGTGTTAACTAATAAAACCAAAACAAAAATAAATTCCAACAAAAACAGTAACGGTAAAATTTCAGTTTAAAAATATCAATTCGAGTGCAAAATACTTCGTCCAGCAGATTTCAAACGCAAAATAGTACATCCAGCAAATATAGTTGGGTAATTCTTGTGTATATGAAACTAGTAACGGTAATTTTGTCCTGAGTTATTGAAGAGCACCACGCTATCTGTGCACTGAAATTTAGTAACTTATTTAAAGTACTGAAAATGGCTCGTGGTAAGGCTATACCCGCTCCAGTCCGAAATATTATAATAAATTATTTTAAAAGCGGTAAATCGGCATATAAAATCGCGGAGATTGTTAATTTAACAAGAATTTCAGTTCAAACTATAATAAATCTCTACAAAAACACTGGAAATGTGATACCTAAACGCAAAACTGGTCGCCCTCCGATAGCAAATCGGCATGATCTTAGAGCTCTAAAGAGGATTTTGAAGAAAAATCGCCGGAGTACCGCAGCAGCAATCACTGTTGAATGGAGAAACTCAATAGGAAAGGATATCTCGGTTGACACATGTAAAAGAAATATGCACAAATTGGGTTACAGATCTTATAAGGTAATAATATTCCAAAATTTAGTTTGAAAGTGTTAATTCCATAAAAAATAATAACTCTCAAGGCAAAGAAAAAACCATTGTTGACCAATATACACAAACAAAAACGGCTTAAATATGCTAGAGAACATCAAAATTGGACTCAGAGGCAATGGGATGCTGTGATTTGGAGTGACGAGTCCAGGTTTGAGGTGTGTGTGGGTGACAATCGTGGGAGAGTTATAAGAACCAAGGATGAAGCATTCCATAATGATTGTTTAAAACGATCCGTCAAATTCCAAGCATCCGTAATGGTTTGGGGATGCATGTCCGCGCAAGGAGTTGGCAAACTTGCATTTGTTAATGGAATAGTTAACTCTGCTAAGTACCAAAATATCCTTGAGAACTATTTACTACCGTCCATCCCATCGCTTCAGTCCCCTTATGGCGAGTATATTTTCGAACAAGACGGGGCAGCTTGCCATAAGTCCAAATCCACTACAACGTGGCTGCAAGCAAAAGAGATCCCTGTCATGGAATGGCCCCCTAATAGTCCAGATTTGTCACCAATTGAAAATCTGTGGCAAAAAATGAAGCAAAAATTGCGAGCAAATCCCGCCAGGACTACGGATGAATTGCGTGCTCGGCTTCAACAAATTTGGGATAATTTCACACCTCAACTCTGTGCTGATCTTGTGAGTACAGTTCCGCGACGAATTCAAGAACTTCTTATGAACAGGGGAGATGTAACAAAGTGGTAGATGTACTATTTTGCATTTCAAAACTACTGGACGAACTATTTTGCATTTGAACTGATTTGTTTAAGTTGAAATTTTACCGTTATTGTTTTTGTTGAAATTGATTTTTGTATTAATATTATTAGTAAACAATGTAAGGAATCTAAAGTATATTGTCTTTTTTATATCTGCTTCATCTTAAGCCAATGACAAACATTCCTATTCCGAAAAGTCGAAAAGTAATGAGTGGACGAATTATTTTGCGTTCGGGTAGTATAGTATAGTTCATGAGAGAGACACGCTCCGGCGGTAGAAGCTATGTCTCTCCCATAACCACAAAGTCATAGTTATTTTTATTTATGTAATCTTCAACTACATCAATATTAGGTTTAAGGCTTTGTATGTTCACTTGTAACACCTTCATACGGTTACTCTAATATTCTTTTTTACAGGAAAACCGCCCAATCCTGCAATTATTCTAACAATCATATCTCTCAGCAACTCACTGATAATTTCCAACAAATTTTCTGGATCTTCCTTCACGCTTCCCGTTATTTTCTCCGCCACCCTCTTGATTTGAGGAGTAAGGGACAATTCTTTTTCTATCCCTCCAAATTCATTCACTCCCCCAACCTCTCTTTCACTGACACCTCACTCACCCCCTCACAACCATCCTCCCTCCAAACACTCTCCCCCCGCACCACCGACTACCCACTTCACATCCCACCAATAATCAGTTCTCCAGGGTCTCCAATTCTCCTTTCCTCTCTTCTAACAACACCTTCCTGGACATTCCTTCCACCGACATTTTATATAACATACTTATTTTCTTCTTTATCTTTCCTTACTTCCGGACATACAGCCTCAAAAGCCCTATGGGGCCCGCCACAATTAGCACATTTAATAACATTGTTGCAATCTCTACCACTATTCTCATTCGACTCACCACGTATCACGCAAATTTCCTTGGTGCTTCTACACTCCCTGCTGTAATGTCCAAATCTTTGAAACCTATAACACCTCACTGGAGACGGAATAAATTTATGAACCCTGTAATATGTGTACTGCATTTTAACTCTCTCCTTCAGTACTCTGCCTCCAAAAAAACCTTGATTCTGCTGGTGGGTCTTGAAACCACTCTCTCATCCTCCCTTACCCTCCTCATCACTCTGAACACTTTTCTCACCTTAAGTCCCTCATTCCATCTCCTCAGCAGCTCCAGAATTTCACTTTCCTTCATTTCTTCATCAACATCGTAGATCAATGCAGCCGTGGCAACCCTTCCCAAGGGAATGAAAGCCCTGTAGGGACTCTTGAGGGGGCAATTTATTACAAATTTGTTCGCATCCGCCCTGGTACCAAACTCCAGAGCGCACTTCCCCGACGACACCCTCCTGATGCTCACAATTCCAACCTTCACCCCTCCCAGCAATTTCCCCAACACCAATGGGCTCACTCCCTCCTTCCCCCCTTCCCCCATACACTCCCTAACCACAAAGACCACAAAAGGACCCCCATCATCACCCTCCTCATACAAACATTCATCTCTCTCATAAGCACCCCTTCCTTCATCCCCCACACTCAAGCCCTCATCCACACCATCCTGCACACCGGAGACCCCAGTTCCATCACCTGAACCTTTCAATTCAGATATCAAACGTATCCTTTCCACAATTTCCACACCTCCCGACAAATTCAACGCTGTGCTCCTCCGACCGCCCTCCACAATCTTCACATCCACTACTTTTTCCGGCTTTTTAGTGTTCAGCCTGGTCATCGGTCTTTCAACCTTTCCTACATTTTTCACCGCAGGCTTTATGCCACTTGTCTTCAATTGTGCTCATTTTAATCCGAGAATCCAATTCTCTTCCTCCTAAACAATACTTAATTAACCTGAATTCTTACCTAAATTAGGCCTAATTCACAATTTACAATTTAATTTCTTCACAAGAAAACAATTTACACACTTATTAAAAATAATTTTGATTTACAGTTATTCTTACAGGAACTTTCAGACTGCTCCTGGTCTACCTCGTGGCGAAATACAATCCAGTAAAATCCTAAGTAATTTCACGACATCCAACCTAAAAAAGCCAATCTCACATACCTTTATTAATCCTAAGAAGGATTCAATTCTAATTATTTCCAAAAACACACCAAATAATTATATGAGAAATTCTCAAAGAACAAACTTAAAAAACAAACTTAGCACAGTACTACGCACTTGTGGAGCCTCCTTCAAACGATCTTAACTCCTTCGCAGACAGAGAGAGAGTGTACGCAGATATCGCAGTCTAGGCTCCTATTTCTATGTGTTGGATATGTTTTGAATTGCGCGCCGATGTTTGTCACGTCCTTTTTGTTCATTCTTTTTTATGTTTGTATTCCACGGTCTGAAGTTGGTTAATTTTTGTTATGTCAGAAGCTAAGGAGAATAGAAATAAAGTGCAGTATAAAATTGGTCCGTATTTTTATTTGTGCGTCCAGGATTTAACAGTGGTGTTAGAAGTGGGATAGACCAGAAAAAAAACAGGAAGATGTCGATATCGCCTGAGGCACTCGAGTCATTGTCGAGCATTTTTGCCGAAGCAATCGCAAGGGCGGTGACCAGCGCGACCGAGGCAGCGAGGGCGAATGCCTCTAAAGTCACACCAGGGCAGCAGACTTTAATGCCGAAAGTACCAGCATTTTCGATAAGCGAATTTAAGGCCGCCGATTCAACAACTGTCGAAGATTATTTTAAACGCTTTGATTGGGCGCTTCAGCTGAGCAAGGTCCCTGAAGTAGAATATCATAATTACGCTCGTGTCCATATGGGAGCAGAGCTGAATAACACGCTGAAAATTTTAGCCAGTCCTAATACCCCCGAAAGCCTCACATATGTCCAAATTAAGAGGACTCTAACAGACCACTTCGTCCGGGTGAAGAACAAGTTTGCTGAAAGCATCAAATTTCGTCAAGTAGCGCAGCAGGAAGGAGAATCAGTGGCAAATTTTGCACTTCGATTGCGCCAGGGAGCTGCTTTCTGTGAGTATGGGGGATTTCTCGATCGGATGCTTATCGAGCAGCTTCTGCATGGACTTTCGGCTCGCGACGTGTGTGACGAAATCATTGCAAAGAAACCAGAGTCATTTGCGGCGGCCTATGAGATTGCTCACTCCCTGGAAGCAACAAGAAATGTTACCACAGAGGTTAAGATGTCAGCAGGTGCAACAGCGATGCCAGAAGCGGCAAACAAGCTCGGGTATGCGCCACCTCAGATAAAGCGAGCGCGGCCGAGCTGAGGGCAGCGTCAGGAGTTGGGCAGTAGGAGGGACCAGCGTCAGGAGCGGAAGGAAGGGCCAGTTTGCAATGGATGCGGAGGACGACACCTGCGAGATCAGTGTAGATATTTTAATGAGGAGTGTTTTTCCTGTGGGAGAAAAGGGCACATAGCACGTATGTGCAGATCCAAAACGGCGCAGGTAAAGAGCTGCGATGAGGCCACGTTGTTGCCAGCGGATGATGTCGATTCGGTTATGCGCTTGGGAACAGTCCACGACGTCCACGAGGTTAGGTCAACTGGAAGATGCGTGATTACACCGAAAATCAATGGGCGCGACCTACCAATGGAGCTCGATTCTGGGGCGCCATGCAGTATAATAAGTGAGAAAACATTACGCAGTTTTAAACCCTGTTTCAAGATACAGAAAACGGACAGACGATTTACAAGTTATACACGTCATGCGATTCGCTGCCTGGGCCGCCTTCCTGTGTCTGTGGAGCTGGGAGGAACAAGGCGACGCCTCAATGTCTATATTGTAGAAGGAGACTATGATTCCCTTTTTGGGAGGGAGTGGATTGCTCAGTTCGTGCATGAGATAAACTTTGTGAAGTTGTTTTCGGCGGGTGGGCGGATCAATGCGGTGATGTCCTCGACGCCTGATTTGATCCCCGAACAGAAGAAACAATTGGAGCAGCTGCTCGTGCGTTATGATGATGTATTTGGGGAGACGGCGGGCAAACTTGTGGGCCCTCCCGCTACCTTACACTTGAAACCGGGAGCGACGCCGGTCTTTGCCAGGGCAAGAGAGATTCCCATGGCGCTAAGGGACGTGTACGCGAAGGAGATCGATTCAAAAATCAATGCAGGATTGTACGAGCGTGTGGAGTATTCGGAGTGGGCTTCGACTACGCATGTGGTGGCGAAGAAGAATGGGAAAATCCGCATCACGGGAAATTATAAACCGACGCTCAATCCGAGGATGATCATCGATGAACACCCAATCCCCAAACCAGAACACTTGTTCAATAAGATGAAAGGAGCTACTCTGTTTTGCCACCTAGACGTCACGGACGCATATTCGCATCTTCCCGTGGATGGGGATTTCAGTCACGCTTTGACGTTGAATACACCGACACATGGTTTGATCCGACCAACGCGAGCGGTGTATGGGGCAGCGAACATTCCCGCTATTTGGCAGCGCCGAATGGAGACGGTCCTGCAGGGCATTGACAACGTCCTGAATTTCTTCGATGACATCTTGGTCCACGCAAGCGACTTCGAACATTTGCTAATGGTGCTCGAGGCAACGTTGGAACGCATGAGATCGCATGGACTACGACTCAATCGAGCCAAATGCGTTTTCGCCACTAATGTCGTGGAATTCTTGGGGCACAAATTGGATGCTCAGGGAATTCACAAGTCGGATAAACATATCGAGGCTGTCCGGGACGCTCCGAGACCGACAACGCCGGAGGAGATGCAGCTGTTTCTGGGGAAAGCGGCATATTACGGTGCGTTCATTCCGGATCTGTCTACCAGAGAGAGACCACTTCGAGACATGCTATGTAAGGAGCCGCTTCAGTGGACACCGGAGGGAGAAAAAGCTTACGAGGATATAAAAAAGATCCTGATTTCACCACAGGTACTGATGCCGTACGACCCATCGCTTCCTTTGTTGCTGGCCACGGATGCGAGTAAAACAGGATTGGGCGCAGTCCTGTCACATCGACTGAGCAACGGGCAGGAACGACCTATCGCTTACGCAAGTCGAACCTTGACGGGAACAGAACAGAAATACCCACAGATTGATAAGGAGGCACTGGCCATTGTGTGGGCCGTTCAGAAGTTTTTCCTCTATGTATACGCACGACACTGGACATTGATCACGGACCACAAGCCTTTGACGCAGATTCTCCACCCAGAAAAATCATTACCCGTACTATGTATAAGCCGCATGGCCAACTATGCAGATTTTCTCTCAAATTTTAATTATGATGTCATTTTCAAGACGACCAAAGCAAATGCGAACGCGGATTACTGCTCCCGTGCGATACCACCGACGCACGCTCATCAAGTTAACAAACTGCTGTCTCAAAGAGGGGAAGAAGCGGAGTACGATGGATTCGATAATTTTATTCTTGGTCAAATCCAGCAGCTGCCGATTCGTGCCGAGCTCATCGCGCAGCACACAAGGAGGGATCTAAACATGGGAAAGATTGTGGGACTGTTAGAAACAGGAAAGGACCTGGCGCGTGTGGGGTTGCGGGCCCCGGAAGTAAACTATAGACTGGCGAGCAATGGCTTGGTTTTCGAACTCAGGGTTGTTATTCCGCCGACTCTGCGCGAGGCGGTGCTCAGTGACCTACATGCGGCGCACCTGGGAATTGTGAAGATGAAGGGGCTTGCTCGCTCATTCGTTTTCTGGCCGGGTATCGACGCGGATATCGAGAGGACGGCAAAGGAGTGCGATGAGTGTGCGAGGTACGCACACGCTCCACCGAAGTTTCAGGATCATCATTGGGAGTATCCGAGGGGGCCATGGGAGCGTATTCACATCGACTACGCGGGACCGTTCGCTGGTGTAATGCTGCTGATCGTTTGCGATGCGTATAGCAAGTGGCTCGAGGTCAAGGTCACAAGCTCCTCGACGTCGACTGCTACAATTGAGGTCCTGGATGAACTATTTGCGGCATATGGAGCTGCCGTGACAGTTGTTTCGGACAATGGTACGAGTTTCACTTCGGCCGAATTTAAGGCTTTCCTTGTGTCGGTGGGCGTCAAATTTCACAAACTGACGGCCCCATATCACCCTGCGACAAATGGGCAGGCTGAACGTTGTGTGCAGACGGTTAAAGATAAGCTGAGAACCATGGGAGCAACAAGGGGTTCGATTAAGCAAACTCTGAATAGCTTTTTACGTCAATACAGAAAAGCACCACATGCGGCCACGGGGCAGTCACCGGCTCGGCTGTTCCTTGGCCGTGCAATTCGGACTCGCTTGGATCTCGTCAAACCCGATGATTTGTATACTAAAATGACCGAGAGGCAACAGGCCGTTTTCAGGCCCACATTCCGTGTTTTCCAGCCGGGACAACCGGTGCATTTCTTGTCGGGCAATCCACGCATGGATAAGTGGATCCCCGGTGTGATAATCGCTCGCAGGGGCGATCTGCATTATGAGATTGAGTACCGCGGGAGAGGATTCAAGCGACATATCGATCAACTCCGGGAACGACGAAAGATGTGCAGGCCAGGTTTGGAGGGCGAGGCGCATCGGTGGGACCAGGGAGCGGGGCTGGATGAACTGCCTGGCCGAGTACGTCTACATGGGGAGATTGTCGGGCGGACCGATCCCGCAATCGAGGAGTCTCATCCAGCGGTGCTTCAACAGCGTGGGGGGAATCAAACCCCAAACACACAGGAGCTAGGACGAACATCCCCAATAGTGTTGCCGACTCCCGAGAGCGCGGCCCCGCGATGCGGGCAGCCGGTGGCCCCACAGCGGGTCTTTGACTCCTTACCAAGTCGCGAGCGCGAGGTTGCGGCAACGCCGCGACGGTCCACGAGGCCGAGGAAACCACGAGTAATCTTCAGTCCTCAGTAAGGAGGGAGGAAATGTTGGATATGTTTTGAATTGCGCGCCGATGATTGTCACGTCCTTTTTGTTCATTCTTTTTTATGTTTGTATTCCACGGTCTGAAGTTGGTTAATTTTTGTTATGTCAGAAGCTAAGGAGAATAGAAATAAAGTGCAGTATAAAATTGGTCCGTATTTTTATTTGTGCGTCCAGGATTTAACACTATGATGTGTCGGAAATGAGTTCTGTCAGGATTAGAAGCCTGGAAACCTTCATTCGGAACTCTAGATGGTTCAAGGGTTAACTATGGCGGAACTTGCTCCATGTGGTATCACAACGGGCCTTTTTCTGGCCTAAGTGTGCCCCAACTGGGCACCCACTACTACTTAACCTAACCTAACCTACCTTTGATTTCAATTAATTCAAATATAATAATAATAAATATAATATAATAAATCACAAAAACTTCAAACTATTTCGATTGGATTTTTCTATTGAATTATTTTAATTTTAAACGAAACAATTAATTGAAGCTAAAGGTTACTGAAATGAGTTTGTTAAATTCATAAACATCTTAAGAGGTTAGGCTACTCTAGAAGTCGAAAAAATAACCCTTTCCAATAGAGGGTATTTATTATATATATTAGTGACTGTACATAAAAATTGAAGCGATTAATTTCAAAATGGCGGCTGTGCAACGTTTTTCCGATGACGTCTTCGTTTTGTAAGGGTTCACGGCCGGACAAACTGCGCCTGTAATTTTTGAATTATAATAAGCAAATATTGTTTTTCTGATTGTAAACTATAACAGCTAGAGAAGTACGTAGGATTTTTTCAATATATTAAGTTTTGGCCAAATGGCGCACTTTCAAAGTGAAAAATGCAAAATTTGCTTAAAAAATCATCACATAATTGTTAATAACAAATGAACTATGCAATATAAAAAAAAATCCTACGTACTTTTGTGGACAATACATTTTTCGAGATATATTCAAAATTTCAAGTAAATCGGTTGAAAATTGCCTGAGTTATGTTTCCGGCCAACTTACAAAATGCAGTTTTGAGATAAACGCGCTTAAAGTTTCAAGTTATAGGGCGGTTATATAGGCGGCCTTGTGCTATACGTTAAAAAACAAGTACTTAGATATATTTCCGGGCCATAATCCTTTGGGATATCATAGTTGAGGTCCTAAGAGACCATTTAAAGCAATAAAAAAAAATCGATTTTTTTTTAAATCCTACAGTGGCCTAACCCCTTAATACGAACATTCCATTCAAAGGGAGTTTTGTAAGCGCCTTTAGATTTTATTTCACTCGGAATGAGAGTACATGGGCTCTGGAATCAACTCCAGTGTTATTAAAGTAGCTCCTCTGAAAGTCCTAATTAAAACAAATTGATCAATTAATATACATATAATCGTGCTGCCTCGCACTTAAATTTCAATTAAATTGCCTGTAACAAACAAATCCGCATTCATTTGACAATTCTCCAGAGAATTGTCAGAGAAAATCTTTAACCGCAATTCAGCCCGCTGAGAAATATTTGACATTATAGAACGTTAATTTTACGTCATTTCACGAACTATCACTGCCACAGAGCGGAAGAGAGGGAACAAAAATCGGATCGTCCGCTACTATGGGAAATCGTGTATGTGAGCGGTCCATTATATTATACTTCAATGGGTGCCATTTTTTACCCCGAATTTTATACTGGGACAAAATTAACGGCTGCGGTGTTTGAATTTAAATTTGAACTGAATTGAAAATCGATAAATAAAGAATGAAATAAAAATGCTCACTAAGCATTAAAATTGTTTCGGCTCGAAACATATCGCGCACCGAAAACTAAAAACATCATCGCGCCGCGCACAACATAAACAAACGACAACTGTCAAATGAAACGCAAGGTTAAAGTGTGAGCAACTTCACACAGGACTTTAAGCAATGCAATTGTTAAGGAAACAGCACTCAACTCTTCCACCGAGTCATACTGCTATTTTGCTGAATTTTTCTCAACACTCTTTATATTATATACTCCTATTGCTATATATTGTAATTACATTACCACCTACATTCAACTGCTAACTGTTTGCCCTAACTTCAATTTCTGTTAAGTACTGACTAGCAGTTTTAAGTCTTGCTGTAGACCTTGTACAGAGCGCTTGCTTTCAATAAACTTATACGTTGATCACCAAAGTTGCTTTTCTGTTAATCTTAATCCCTATTCCTGAAATTCTGCGCACCGACATCTCGGAAACATTTTGGTCCTTCGAGCCGGATTGCGCGTAAAATTAACCAGGATTATATCGTGCTCGCGATAAATCTATGATCTCTTAATCACAAAGCAGTGACCGTTATAGATAACGCTATATCGTGCACGTGCCTAGTCAACGCATAAATCGCTAGATTTTATCAAATACTGTCTGTGAATAACAGTGAACAAGAAAAACTAAAAAAACTAAAGTTAAAACTAGAATTTCGGACAATACTCGGGCGAAGTGCTAGTGACTTACGGACTGTGAACATAATTAATACAATAAAAGTGATTGCGTGACAGTTATATGTACTTAGATACAGTACCTACAGTGCAAGTGGGCTAAAATATTACAAATTTAATACGATCATAAACATAACCAACAAGGAGAACTCATCTCATTTGCAGAAACTTCGAACATTCGAGATCTTCCCTAACGGTATATAGGATAAACTGTAAGTCTGTTCCTTTTATTACACATTTCCGAAATTGAAAATGCTTATATCGAGGCCTTGAGTTGGATATCGAGAGAACAGAGTTTCTTGCGCCAAACCAACACGGCTAATCAACAACAACAAATCCGATGTTCCGAAAGTGATGCAACGCAAAACGTGCGGCTACCAAAAATTAACCTTCCGACGTTTACCGGTTCTTATGTTGACTGGCCTTCTTTTCGCGACACCTACGCGTCTAAACTGTTAAAGCATTTACCCATAACATCGTCAAATTATGATTCGGCTTGGGAAATTTTAAGCTCACGTAAAGATAATACGCGGTTATTGGTCAATTCGTTCATGCATTCGCTTACATCAATACCTAGCATGGCGTCTGAAACAGCAGCGGTAATTCGTCGTGTACTGAATACTTTCATGCAAGCGACGCGACGCGCGGGTTAGAAAACTTAAAACGCCCTGTCTCTACTTGGGATTATCAAATAAGCTCGACCAGTCAACGCGAAAAAACTGGAAATCTTCGCTTGATAATAATAAGGATCTTCCCACATTAAAATCCTTGCATGACTTTCTTGAGAAAAGGCTAAATATTTTAAGCTCAATCAAGAGCCCACCGAATAATGATCGGAAGCACATATCAAGTGTGCGCACTCCAGGGGCGCCTGTACGTGCCCACTCAACGTTTTCAGGGAGAAATTGTCCTGTTTGCCAGCAAAAGCATCTGTTGCTATTCTGTTCTCGCTTTCGACAAAGCTCACTTGCTGAACGAATGCAAGTTGTGAACACTCATAAGCTCTGGAAGAATTGTTTAAGACCGTCACATACTATTGAGAATTGCACGTCTCAATCTCGCTGCAGACACTGTAATGAACAGCATCATTCAATGCTGCATGATCATGCTCAAAATAATTCCGAGAAAGTTCAACAATCAATGAAGCCTCCACTTGAAGCAAAGGCCACAACAAATCCTGCCAACAGTGAGCTCGCCCTTGCGACGAATGTTCATTTATCTAGCAGCTTGCTACCGACTCGCGTAGTATTATTAGCCACAGCTGTAGTCTATGTCAAAGCTCTTCTTCTGGTAGACAAATACTCGCAAGAGCATTATTAGATCAGGGCTCAGAGTCGAACTTTATTACATCTGAACTGGTTAAGTTATTGGGCCTGCGACGAAAGCGAGTTCGAATTCCGGTACTAGGTGTAGGAGACTGCCAAGCAGCTGTAGCTGAATCTGTTGTAACTCATGAGATTATTTCTGTTAATAGTCCGGAGCAAAGCTTCAAGGTGCATGCATTAGTAATTCCGTCGTTAACTAATCTGTTACCATCTAAACAGATTACTCCTCAAAATTGGCCGCATCTTGCAAATTTGCAACTCGCAGATCCGGACTTCCACAAGCAATCGCGAGTAGACTTAATACTAGGAGCTGATGTGTACGCGCGTGTTTTAATGCAAGGTGTTAAATTCGGTTCATCAGGATCTCCAACGGCTCAACAGACAGCTTTAGGGTGGATTGTTTCAGGCACAGTGCACACTCATAGTAACACACTGAATGGCACAGTAAGCTTGCATTGTGCACATGAAGAACCTCTAGCTGAATTATTACAGAAGTTTTGGACCATCGAAGAAGTTTCATCGCGAACGCGCCTAACCCCCAATGAAGAGAAATGTGAACATTTCTTTGAGCAAACCGTATCTCGTGATTAGATTGGACGCTACATAGTTCGGCTACCAATTAAAACGCCCCCAATACAATTGGGAAATTCTAAAGAAGCTGCTACAAAAATGCTTTTACGCATGAAACAAAAATTTCAACGAGATCCTGAACTTCATACTAGTTATGCTAATTTTATGAGCGAATATGAATCCCTCGGGCACATGCATACAATCGAAAATGAATCCGAAATTCCATACCCGAATTACTATTTACCTCATCACGCAGTGTTAAAGCCATCTAGCACCACAACTAAATTGCGTGTAGTTTTCAATGCTTCCAAGAAAACTGACAATGGCGTATCCTTAAACGAAATTTTGCACACGGGTCCTAAATTGCAAATCGACGTTTCCGAAGTCCTGACTAAATGGCGAGCATATCCTCACGTATTCTCGGCCGATATCGAGAAAATGTATCGACAGGTACAAGTCCATCCTAACGATACGAATCTGCAATTAATTCTTTGGCGTTCGTCACCTGGGGAGCCCATTAAAACTTATCGTCTTCAGACCGTAACGTACGGAAAAACATGTGCTCCATTTCTGGCGTGCCGCGTCTTGAAACAACTAGCTTCTGATCATTTGAGTGAACATCCTCTCGGCTCAACGATTCTTCGTGAAAATTTCTATGTTGATGATGCGCTCTTTGGGGTCTATGATGAGCATAGTGCGCTCTCTGCACGGGAAGAAATTAACGCGTTATTACAAAAGGGAGGGTTCAAACTACGAAAGTGGCTATCAAACATCCCTAGTTTATTAAAAGGAATTCCTGATGAGGATTTAGAACACCCAGCAACTTCGCGACTTCTTGCTGATGACAATTTTAAAATGCTTGGGATTTCCTGGAGCCCAGAAAAGGTTTAATTTACGTTTCATGTTAATCAATCTGCAACCGCGAAACCTCTCACCAAGCGAAATATTCTCTCGGACATGTCGTTTGTATGATCCTATGGGATGATTAGCACCCTTAACAATAAAGGCTAAAATCTTACTGCAAAAACTCTGGATCTCGGGCGTAAATTGGGAGCTACCTGCCGACATGAGCTCTACCTGGACATCTTACCGAAAAGATTTGCAATCAATCAGCAGCATATGTATCGACCGATGGTTAGGAACATCAGAATCTCATCTAGCGTTAGAATTGCATGGGTTTTGTGACACTTCTCTTGTCGCTTATGGAGCAGTAGTCTACTTACGAATCATTCATGACCTTGGTAATGCTCAAGTCAGTCTTCTAGCAGCTAAAACAAAAGTCAGTCCGCTGAAAACTATATCACTGCCCCGTCTAGAGCTTTGCGGTGCAGCGCTGTTGGCTAAATTAATATCTTATATACAACGCACTCTGAATTTTGAAAAGTTACCTGTACACGCGAGGACTGATTCAACCATAGTCCTGGCATGGTTGAAGGATTATCCATCCAGATGGAAAGTTTTCGTCGCCAATTGAGTATCTAGTGTACACGAAAATTTACCGAATGCTACTTGGCATCATATTAAATCCGAGCAAAACCCAGCGGACTGTCTTTAACGTGGTCTCAATGTTCAAGATTTAAAATATCATCAGATATGGTGGCATGGTCCTCACTGGCTCAAGCAACACTCAACCTTCTGGCCACGCGAAAATTCACTTGTCCTGGATACATCAGCTGCGAATGATGAACAACGACCCACAACTACTTATACAACTCAAGAAATGGACTCACCATTAGAGTTAGTAAAACTTTATTCAACTTTAACCCGGCTTCTTTCTGTTGGTGCTTACTGCAGACGATTTATTCTCAGGACCCAAGCAAAACCGTCTCAGCTCGGTCCTATGACGAATAAATCCTTAACTCTTCAAGATATAAACCAAACATTAATTTGGATCGTCAGTAAAGTTCAACAAATTTCCTTCAGCGAAGAAATCATGGCTCTTTCACAAAAAACGATTATATCACAAAAAAATACCTTACGGAAATTAAACCCCTTCTTAGATCAGCAAGGGATTTTAAGAGTCGGAGGCCGCTTGTAACACTCCCTGCTCTCAGTGAACGAAAAACATCCTATAATCATTCCCAAAAATAGTCCATTCACGCAATTAATTATCGCCCACGCACATAAGATTTCACTGCATAGAGGAGTTCAACTAACGCTGCAGCAGATACGTACGAAATTCTGGATAATTAGCGGTAGAAACAAAGTTAAACAATATATTCGTACTTGCATCACTTGCGTTCGCTACAAGGCTAAACCAGAAAGCCAGATCTTCCTCCAGACAGAATTCGTCCTTCCAAGCCTTTCCTTAACAGCGGCGTTGACTATGCCGGACCTTTTATGGTTAAATGTGCTGCGGGTCGCGGCTATAAAGCAATTAAGACCTATGTCGCAGATCCAATGTCGATCATACAATTACTTTTCCTATAAGTGCATACGTTCTCAGGAAAATCACAAACGTGTTTCCACCTAAACAAACAGGCCAAGTAGATTTGTCCTATATCAAGGATCTTCAATTAGCCGATCCAAATTTTTCACAAGCAGGTAAAATAGACATGTTGCTAGGAGTAAATGTCTATTCAAAAATTCTGCTCGATGGTCTCCGAAAGGGAAGGGAAAATTCTTCTATTGCACAAAATACCCATTTAGGATGAATATTATTCGGCGAAATGCCAAATGATACAAATACAAACTATGGAGACACATTTTCAGCATTGGCGTTAAACGGCCATACATACTCTTAACGAGCAAATTCGTAAATTTTGGGAGACAGAAGAGATTTCAAATGAACGAAAAGTAACAAACGAAGAAGAAAGATGTGAAAGGCAGTATGAGGCAACACACACTCGTTCAATGAAATCACTAGGAAGTCTTAAAGACTGACCGTACAGTAATTCAGCGGGTGTTGCCGAAAACTCCTCCCTGAAAACAGTTCTCAATCCCAGAAGAAAAATATTCAACCAAATAACAACGCACAGACTAGCTCTTCTCCAGTTAAGGAACAGCCAGAGTCTGTTCAGGTACAAAAAAACGTGTGGGTCTCAGGACCCCCGGTAAGAACGAAGTTCTGCTATAATATATAGTTAATAAAAAGGTAAGAAATTTGATATATTTCAGTAGCAAAAGTTTAAAAAACCAATCCCGAGTCTCCAAGTTTGGTGAAAATCGCATTTAGTTTTAAATTTGACACTTCGCCATTTTGGGTTCATTAATTTTGACAGTTGGGATGAAATCAACGATCTCGAAAACCACCAAGTATTTAAGTTTGTGCGGATTAACTTTAAAATTTGACAGTCCGCCATCTTGAATTCGTAAATTCTGACAGTTGATTTGAAATAAGCGACCTCGAAATCCCCCAATTTCCAAGTTTGGTGCAAATCGCATTAACTTTAAAATTTAACAGTCCGCCATCTTGACTCCGTAAATTCTGACAGTTGATTTGAAATAAGTTACCCTGCAAACTCCCCAGTACCAAGTTTGGTGCAAATCGCATTTACTTCAAAATTTGACAGTCCGCCATCCTGAATTCGTAAATTCTGACAGTTGTTTTGTAGTAAGCGACACCGAAAACCCCCACTTACCAAGTTTGGTGCAAATCGCATTAACCTTTAAATTTGACGGTTCGCCATAAAGTAATCATGCGCTGCTGCCGTCTGCCAGCGAACTTTGAATTTTCTATTTTTCTCTCTCTCTCTCTCTTCACAGCACTACTTAGTAGCTCTCGGAAAAACCGATTAGACCCCAGATGGCCAAGACCCTAAGGGTCCCGACTGGACTTGCGTAGAGTAAAGCAAGAAGCGTTGAAGGGGATTCAGGGGAATTTAACGTTAACCTGTCGACCTGTCGTTTTCTCTACGTTCACCTGCCTAGTTTCTCAATGCATAGTGCGCCATAAAGAACTTTGTTCTAATAAAGTAAACATGCGCTGCTGCCGCCTGCCAGGGAACTTTGAATTTTCTCTTTTTCTCTCTCTCTCTCTTCACAGTACTACTGTAGTAGCTCTCGAATAAACCGACTAGATCCCAGATGGCCAAGACCCCCAAGGGGCTCGACTGGACTTGCGTAGAGCAAAGCAAGATTGAGGGGAATTTAACGTTACTCTGTCGTTTTTTCTATGTTCACCTGCCTAGTTTCTCAACGCATAGTGCGCCATAAAGAACTTCGTTCTAAAAATTTTTAAAGATAGACCAGTGTCTATAACAAAACGTAAAAAACTTAGAAACTCCAGTACACCTTTATCTTCGAAAATTCCAAATTCAGCACATAAGAAAGTCACATTTGCCTAAAGTTTTTTGAGTCAGAACTTGGTTTCGCTCACTCGGTAGGTCGCTGGAAGGGGGTGTTGTGGTGGTTGATGTTATGGGTTGCGGTTTTCGTCCCGATAAGTTCGAAATAAAGTTTATATCCATCCGAGACGCAAACCAGTTTTATGTTTACGAAGGAAGCTAGGAAATTTTAGTTTATATTCATCACTACTGTATTCACTTAGGACACTTTGAAGTAGAAAGCAGCTTTTGTAAAAAAGTAATAAGAAATCAGTAAGCTTTTAATTCAGTTTTTGTTTAGTAGAGAAATAGAAAATGGTTGTAATATAACCTTTTCTTTATATAATAAAAAATTCTATAAAAATAAACGAACAAACTAATAATCATCATTTTTTAATAATTTTGAAATAATTTAATGTAATTAATTTTACCAAAAAGAAAAGGAAAGAAAACAACTAACTTAAGGAAGAAAGAAGACCTTTTCGCTATAACAGAGAGATGGCAAATGCAAATATCAGGTTAAACTACCCTTTCACAATGACTTCCCAAGATTAGCGGATTCTAAACAGCAAGCAGCAATGCGATTTTTTCAATTAGAAAACAAATTTTCGAAACATCCGGATATGCACAAAGAGTACTCAAAACGCATAAATTAATATCTTGAATTGGGACATATGAGCATGGTTAATAAATCAACTGGTAGGGAGCCAGACCGCTATTACATGCCGCATCACGCAGTTTTCAAGGAAAGCACAACAACGAAACTTAGAGTTGTGTTTGATGCTTCAATGAAAACATCAAACGGCATGAGTCTAAATGAACAAATGTTAACTGGACCCACTCTGCAACCTAAACTATGTTCTACTCTATTAAAATGGCGAAGATATCAATTTGCCATGACAGCAGATATTGAAAAAATGTATCGGATGGCAGAGATTCATCCAACCGACAGAAAATATCAAACGATATTCTGGAGAAATAATAAAGAGGAACCTCTTCAAGAATTCGAATTAAATACGGTGACTTTTGGTACAACGTCAGCACCATATCTTGCAATCAAAACGTTGCAACGAGTTGCTCTAGATGATGGTGATAAATATCCAAACGGAGCTCAAGCGACTCTTCATGATTTCTACGTAGATGACTTGCTCACAGGTGCCGACACATTAACGGAAGCTAAAAAACCCTACAAAGGGAGTTAATATTGTTACTCAGCGGGGGTGGTTTCAATTTAAGAAAATGGGCAGCTAATAGTGCAGAACTGCTCGAAACAATACCATCAGAACATCGAGAATTACAATTACCCTTAACATTTGAGGACGAAAACCAAATAAAGTCTTTAGGAATATATTGGCATCCGGTTAGCGATCACTTTACATACGCAATCAAAATAGAAGAGTTCAACCAATTAGCAAATACCAACAGGAAAATTCTATCAGAAGTCTCAAAGCTGTATGATCCTTTAGGATGGATTTCACCATGCATAATTTTAGCGAAAATTCAGATACAAAAACTTTGGATTACCGGATGTGACTGGGATGAAATAGCTCCTAACAATATATGCGAACAATGGGCAAATTTCAAACAGGAATTCAAAGATTTAGTAAGCATCAAAATTCCACGCTAGATTCAAACTAACCAAACACAAAAAGAAGTTCAACTTCATGGGTTTTGCGATGCATCAGAGCAAGCATATGCCGCTGTCGTTTACAGTCGAGTAGTAGATACCAATGGAAAAATATTTGTAAATCTATTATCCCCTAAAACAAGGGTGGCTCCAATTAAACCAATGTCCATACCTCGTTTGGAATTATGTGGTGCAGTTTTGCTGAGTAGACTTCTCAAACAAGTCAAAAAGGACATGCAGTTTGACAAAATTCCAAGTTTTTCATGGACCGAGTCAAAGGTAGTGCTCGCTTGGATAAAGGGACATCCAAACAAATGGCGCACGTTCGTAGCCAACAGAGTGGTTCAAATCCATGAAACATCAGAAAACAATTCTTGGAATTATACTTCAACTAACGAAAATCCTGCAGACATAGCATCTAGAGGTACCATGCCTTCACAATTATTGGAAAATTCAGTCTGGTGGAATGGTCCTGCTATACGGTGACAAAGGAATGTTGCCAACCGACCACAAAACGAATTTGGAAACTACGTTGGAGATGAAGTCAAACAACAAAGTAGCATTAACAACGCAAACAACTGAAGATTTTGCTTTGTTTGAAAAATATTCATCATTCACAAAGCTAACGCGTATTGTAGCATAGTGTATGCGATTTGTGCACAATGCGAAGTGCAAACTAAATCGGCATAATGGATATTTATCAACTCAGGAGATCACGCAAGCTAAGGCAATCATTGTACGTACAATACAACAGAAGATCTTTCCTGAAGAATACAAACAATTAAAGGCAGGGAAATTGAATAAAAACAGCAATTTCCTGAAACTAAATCCATTTCTTGCTAATGACGACACTATCAGGGTAGGAGGAAGACTAAAAAACACACAACTACCTTACGACGCTAAACATCCAATGATTCTTCCGTGCAAACATCCTGTAACGGATTTAATTATTGACAAATATCATATTGAGACTTTACACGGAGGAGTACAATTTACGATAAGCACAATTCGAAATCAATTCTGGATCATAAACGGTTTAACAGCGGTCAAGTCCAGAATACTAAGATGTATTAAATGCGTAAAATTGAGAACTCAGCAATCATCTCAAATTATGGGAGAACTACCTCCAGCAAGAGTAAATCAAGCTCGCCCGTTTGAAAACACTGGAGTTAATTTTGTTGGACCTATAGACCTAACATAATAATGTCCAAACACAGAGGATCAAAAACTTACAAAGGATATTTTTGTATATTTGTCTGTATGGCAATTAAGGCTATACATTTAGAGGTAGTTTCAGACCTCACTGCTGAAGCTTTTATAGCAGTTAAAGAAAATTTACTGGCGGAAGAGGAATATGTGCAAATATCTATTCAGATAATGGCACAAATTTTGTTAAAGCAAACAAACTTCTGAAGCGAGATATAGCTAACGCAATAAAAGATGGGGTTGAACTAATCAACACTCAAATGGAACATACAAGATGGCATTTCATACCTCCCTCCGCTCCACATTTTGGCGGGTTATGGGAAGCAGGTGTGAAAAGCGTAAAGTACCATTTAAAGAGAATTATGCTCGGTCATAACTTGACCTTTGAGGAGCTGAATACATTTTTGATTCAGATCGAGGCATGCCTTAACTCCCGACCATTATGTGTAATTTCTGCTGATGCATCGAACTTCGACGTTCTCACACCCGCTCACTTTTTAATTGGTACATCACTACTTACTCCGCCTGACCCAACTACAACGTTGGACAAAGTATCGTACTCCGATAACTGGCAATATATACAAAGATTAAGACAGCTATTTTGGAGAAGATGGTTAAATGAATATATTACGCAATTACAAAATCGACAGAAATGATTAAAGCAGACGCCGAACTTAAAGATTGGTCAAGTAGTTTTGGTAAGGGATGAAACAACAGCACCTTCTAAATGGCCGCTAGGAACAATAGATGAATTACATCCTGGCGACGACGGGATAGTTAGAGTTGTAACAGTACGGACCAACTCAGGAACCTATAAAAGATCTATATGTAAAGTTTGTCCACTTCCCGTCCAACAATAACAACAATAACACCATGAATGTTCATGTTGTCCATGTGTTCGTCCTATGTAAAATACAAACATAGAATAAAACAATCTTTATTATACAGATTCAAAGCATGGAGGATATCTTACTACTAAATGTGACTGAGGACGATGTTTTGGGATGGGGACTTCGCTCTCCTCGAACCCCACCATACCAGGACTTCGATTACGGAGAGGTGCTGCTAACCCCGGAAAAGGCTGCATTATTTCCGGATCCTCCAAGGCGGTTACCGGAAACTCCACCGAGGACGTCACTGCCAGACATGCCCAGTCTGGACATTTCTCCACCACGTTCACAGGAGCTGCGATTGGACGGTGCAACACCAACGGCAACCCCTACAGAAATCGATGCTGGACGTCTTACAGGTGCAAATCCTCCAGCGGCTGCGCTGGGCACTGCGTCAACAGCGGAAAATCCTCCAGTGACTGCGCCGGACACTGCAAGAGTTGCTGCAATTCCTCCAGCGGCTTCGCTAGGCACTGCGACCACAGCGGCAAATCCTGCAGCAATTGCGCCAAACACTGCAACAACAGCGGCGAATCCTCCAGTGGCTGCACCGGACACTGCAAAAACTGCTGCAATTCCTCCAGCGGCTGCGCAGGGCGCTGCGCCAACAGCAACAAATAACCAAGAGCGTCCTGGTTTAGCGACAAAAACGTACGAGGTGCAGACAGTAGAGGGCAAGTTCTTCACCATCACGTACGCCCAAATGCAGCAAATCCCCTTCCGCCAGATACGGGCTGGCAAACGGAAACGCTACACCATCTTCTTGAGCCATGGACGTAGAGTACGTTTGATGTTGCGGCGCAATAAGCTAGTTTGGCAGGGCTACAAAGAAGTAGCCAATCCTAGCTCTTAAGAAATAGTTTAGACCTAGAAATATAATAGTTTAGTTTATTTCATATTGAAATATTTTTTTGTTCAATATTTGAATACATATATGAATATTTATTTACCTTAAGGTATTGCATCTGATGAAATTCAATCCTGATGCTGTATGCATCAGCAAGGAGGGGAGGATGTTTCGGCTC
Organism: Machimus rusticus; assembly: GCA_951509405.1. Classification (NCBI taxonomy): domain Eukaryota; kingdom Metazoa; phylum Arthropoda; class Insecta; order Diptera; family Asilidae; genus Machimus; species Machimus rusticus. The sequence continues at coordinate 21,095,150 of OX608051.1, forward strand.
GAAACATATCGCGCACCGAAAACTAAAAACATCATCGCGCCGCGCACAACATAAACAAACGACAACTGTCAAATGAAACGCAAGGTTAAAGTGTGAGCAACTTCACACAGGACTTTAAGCAATGCAATGTCAAGCTTACACGTGCGTAATGCGATTGCACAAACCAGAAGAAGAGCATTGCAATACGCAATAACCTTACACGTACGTGCAGGCCGAACGCAAGTAGCAGGTTACAGCATCGAAAGGAACTAACGGTCACTTCTGCCCATAAAAGGCCGCGCCAAACGTAGGAGAGGCATAGTGTCAGGATGTCCCAGGGGATGGTGTTGGACGTTTTTAAATAAAACTCAGGGATATAATAATAACCAATATTGCCTTTATTTCTAATTCGGCTTCAAGCACAAAAGTACTTCTTGTACTTGCTGTCCTCAAACGTTGTAACCGCCGCGTCCGGGTTCTTCTTGTTCCTCTTGAACCGCTTCTTCCAGTCTTTTCTCATCATCGTCGTTGTTTCCATTTTCAGAAAGAACATCCAGATGGTGTCCCGATCGGCATGAAAACTCTCGGTTGACAGCTCGGCCATCCAGATTTGAATCCGTCCCGGATTCCTCCTCTGCATCCTCGATGTCTATGTCTTCCAGTTCCGGCGATGTCTCCACCCATGGTTTCATCCTCTCCGCCATATACACTGGTTTAAATGGTTTCTGAGCTCTCTGCAAATCCGGCGGGTCAGTAATTAAGTATCTATCATGGTCCAGAATGTCAGCCACATAAAACGGTCCTCGATATTTAGGCTCCAATTTTCTGCTATCACCTGTAGCTGGTGGAACATGTTCAATCACGATGAGATCTCCCTGCTAATATGTCTTGGTGTACGATGTCTTTCATCAAACCTAGTCTTCCAACGAGCCCGTTCAGCTTCTATTCTTGATGCTATCTATCGTCTCTTTCTTGAAGAATCTGTTGTCTCATCCAAGTTTTCGTCGACATCGTCTTGCAACGCATCCAGTACCCTATTTGAAATGATGTCTCGTAACGGAAAGTCAAATACCACCTCATCTGGACTGCAACCAGTAGTCTGGTTTCGCTGTGAATTCAAAGACTACTGTAGCTCCCTCATGTGTCGATCCCATTCGGCTTCAGTCGTTGTAGTCGTTCTAATAAACTGCAGAATAGATTGGTTAGCACGCTCAATCACCCCATTAGCACGTGGTGTACGCGTAGCGTTCGAAACATGTTGAATTCCATTCTTCTCACAGAAGTCCTTAAATGATTTTGCCGTAAATACGGTTCCTCTGTCGGTAACAATTTTCCTCGGCATGCCAAAATATGTTGTCAATCCTCGCGATGCTTTTATCACTGGAACAGTTCTAGTGCTACTCACCGCTTTAACCATGATATACCTCGAGAAATGATCAATAATACCCAAGACATGAGTGTGTCCAGCTCTGCTACGCGGAAAAGGTCCTAGATCATCAATGTGCAACGCTCTGAAAGGTATGGGCACAATACCATCGCTATAGAGCTCAGCTTCTGTTTTTCCTCCCGGTCGTTTATTATATAGACACTCCAAGCACGCCCTTATGTAAGCCTTTACGTAACGTCGCATCCGTGGAAACCAAAAATCCTTTTGAAGTTTCTGAACAACCTTATCTTCCCCGAAATGTCCGGAATCGTCGTGTGCCGTCCGCACAACTTTCCCTCTCACTGCTTTAGGAACCACCCACTTCGGATCTCCGTTGACCACTGGAAACAAACGCTCACCCATCAGCAAGTAATTTTGCATAATTTCAGATGACTTCGGCAAATCTAACTCTCACCTCAAAATCCTGATGACTTCCATTATATCGCGATCAGATCTCTGCAAAGCAGCCAGCCAATCCGCAGCATCAGTTCCCACAAGAAAAACCTCATGCATAACTGTCGTCGGCGTGACAGCCTCACCCACTGGAGCACGACTCAAGGCGTCCGCATGTCGAAGTCGATCCGCTGAACGATGAACAACGTCAAAATCAAATTCCATCAACTTCAGCCACCATCTGCTGCGGAATCAGTGGCTTGCTCACTTTGGTTGTCTGAATAGCAGCACAGTGCGTTACCACAGTAAAATGTTTGCCAAGCAAATAAACTCTAAATCTCTCCAAACTGCATACCACAGCCAATACCTCCAACTCGTGACTATGATATTTCGATTCAATATCGGTGCAATGTCGACTGAAGCAGAAGACAGGTCGCACATCTCCCTTGGCCTGATGTTGCATCAATATTCCTGCCAGCCCCATGCCACATCTATCAGTATGCACCTCATGCTGTTTTGTTGGATCGTAGGAGCATTCACAAGTCCAAATGGCATGTACATAGTTATATTCCAAATGCTCGTCCATTGTAGAAAATGCTGTATATTGTTTTGAAGATTCTTCTATTGGAATTTGATGATACCCAGACAACAAGTCCAATGACGTGAAGAATTCACTTCCCAACAACAAAGCTAACTGCTCATCGATAACAGGCATCGGAAATGGTTGCTTCCTGGTTTTAATTTAATTTAATGCACGATAATCGATACAAAGTCTATCATCTTTGCCTTCCCTAGTTACAAGTACTACCGATGATGAGTACGGAGATGTACTTGGCCTAACTATGCCATGATCTAACAATTTTTCTTTAATTGCCTTTCGCAAAGGGAATACGATAAGGTCGGATATTTATCGGCTCGTCCTTATTTAATTTAATTTTTAATTCACTCACTGTGCATTTTCCCAATTCGGACCAGTCTTCAGCAAATCGATCACTGTAGGTCTCCAGCAAACTCTGCAACTGATTTCGCTCCTGAGGTTTAATAGGACCAGTATTTAGGTCAACCTCCTCCATTGCCTCCATCCGACATTTTTGTGACTCAATAATCAATCGATTTTCTTTCGAGGAAAGCACATCAGCTCCCAAAAGCACTGGCGATGATAAGATTTCATCTGGTACAAGTACATATAGTCTACAATTGGTATTACATTCATCCATCGTCATGTTTACTTCAATATGTTGAGCTGCAAGGAAAGTACCTCCTGCAAATCCTTTTAAAGTCACGGGCTTATCTCTACAGATAATTCCCAGTTCATTTCCCAATGTCTGGCGAATTAGTGACCTTTCACTTCAATGCGAGCTGTAAATTGAGCTCCCTCCAATAATATGTCCTTAGTGACAACTGCTGGAACATCCTCATCATCTGCAGCTACGGCTAGTATCGTTAAATCTCGGTTTTCGGTTTGCCCTGGGCACTTGTCAGCCTTGTGAGAAGTTCGATTGCATTTCAGGCATTTCTCCTTCCTAAATTGCTGTAGACAATTTTTCGATATATGACCCTTCTCTCGACAATTAAAACATGTAAGCTCTTTCTCGTTGTTTTTCGCTCGAAATTCATTATTCGCGACATTCGGGTTAATATTCGGTATTTTTCTCATCTCAGATTTTCCACTTTTCCCGTCGATAAGTTTTACTCTATCTGTGCGTGCTGTAAATCTTCAGATAGCAATCAACAAATCATTTGTTGTCGGAAACGGCATACCCATTAAGGAATTCACCATTATTGAATCACGCATTCCTCTCAAACAATATTTAATTATGTCTTCATCAGCCAAACCTCCCTTCCTGCCCCTACCGCATATTCTATGAAAAAACTCCTCTGGACTCTCATTACCTCGTCGTTCCATTTTCATAAGGATCATATGAACATCGGCAGCAGTTTCCATTGTCGGAAAATCTGTTAGCGACCTAGAAACAAAGTCTGACCACCCCAGGTAAATCGGCAAGGTGTCCTTCCAAAACTTTGCAGCACCCTTTAACTTCGCCTGAACAGCATGAATTAACAGACAATCATCCCAATGATATGCAGACTTCAACAATGTTACACGGTCGGCAAACTGTCTGGCTGTCAGCGATTCTTCGTCATATGGGTCAAATTCAGGAATAATTTCCATAATATTTCTCACACTATGCATCTGATAGTCGGTCTGATATATCGGCGACAAAGTTGGCATATCTATCAAATTTTCGCAAGTAGCGGCATTTACATAATTGTGTCTGCATTACCTGTGACGATGGTATAAAATTCTGGGTTGTCGCATTTGCGCCAACCGTATCTACAAAACCTATCGGTGCGTCGAGATATGGAACATTGAGGCGAGAACCCAAATTAATGCCCTTATTTTCACCTGCAAGCCCCGGGCAAGAAGCCAAACCGACCACAGATTTTCGTCGCATGTCATCGTGGGAATCTGAGGTTATGTCCATCCTAACCATCGATGGTTCATTTGCTTGATTTCCCACGATCTTTGCCTTTGTGAATTCCTTCACGGCATTTTCCAGTAACAATTTAAGTGCACTCACCTCCTTCGTCAGTTCTCCTATCCTTTCGTCGACGTCGTGGTTTTTCTCGTTAGCTTTCATCGCAAACTCGTCTCCATCCATCATCTTGGCCGCAAACAAAGACGCTTCCCTGCAGTTCTCTTCAGATCCAGTTTTTTCCAATTACATCCAATTACATCCAATTTATCCAATTTATCCCACTTCTGACTTGTCAGGATGTCCAGGGGATGGTGTTGGACGTTTTTAAATAAAACTCAGGGATATAATAATAACCAATATTGCCTTTATTTCTAATTCGGCTTCAAACACAAAAATACTTCTTGTCTGCTTGCTGTCCTCAAACGTTGTAACCGCCGCGTCCGCGTCCTTCTTGTTCCTCTTGAACCGCTTCTTCCAGTCTTTTCTCATCATCGTCGTTGTTTCCATTTTCAGAAAGAACATCCAGAACATCCAACTCTCGGTTGACAATAGTTTTTGGGCAACTACCGGAACTATCCGATCTCTGGGCAATCACCGAGATTTTTCTAGCTACCTCTGGGCGACCACCGAGGTACCACGGCAAGCGTAGGGATTTACCACGCTCGGAGTTACAATCGCGTTTCGGACTTACAATCGCGTTTTCATCGCGTTTTTGGACTTAGAATTTTTTCATCGCGTTTTTGGACTTAGAATTTTCACATTACGTTTTGGACTTAGAATTATTACATTACGTTTTGGACTGATTGTGAACGAAACTGTTTGTTTGCTGTAAACAAACGTAAATAAATAATAAAGTTCAAAAATCACTATTTCGAAGCCCTTTCCCAAAAGTCAAAACCGCCCCCTATCCCCAACCCCTTGGCCACAATCACCCCTGAAAGTTGAAAAAATTAATTTTTTTTCACGATTTTTCACCTTTGGCCCCACTTTTCTCCTACTTTTTATTTTTTTAAGTTACCTATCTAATTACCTTTCCAAAAAGATGCAACATGCCCAGGTAGAAAGGGGTTGCAAAAGTCCTGAAATTAAAATATCCTCACAGGTACCCAATTACTTTATTGCACCATAATGGAAAAAGTCGTTAAGTAAACAAATTTTACGACAGCAAGGTCGGAAATGTTTGTTCATGAAACACAGGTAATATATTTTTATTATTCCAGCAAAACAGTTATAAAATAATAAATGTAATCTTGTTAAATGGCGTTATTAGTTTATGATATCCAGTACTGAATCTTAAGTATCCTGACGCTCCGTTTCTAATACCTCCTATGAATTATGGAATAAAAATGGGTAAGTTTGAAAGGACATTGACCACAGTTTAAAAAGCAATCGATAAGAACGGGTTTTAATAGAAAAATTAAGAAAAAATGGCAGAATTCAGTGTTGAAGAGAATGCCGATATAATTTACGTGTACGGTTTAGTAGACGGAAATGATAGTGAGGCCGTACGGCAATACCAAAGGAGATTCCCGGATCGGCGTGTACCCGACAGAAGGGTATTTTCAAGGACTTTCAGAAGGTTAAAAGAAACCGGAAGTGTAACCGCCCCCAGGGCAGAAACGTGATCAGGAACATCAGCCGATTCAGCTGACACCGACCAACAAATCCTCAACATCGTCAGGAACAGCCCTGAAATAACCATCAGGCAGGTAGTACGACGGTTAGGATTGTCTTCAGGGATAGTTTGGACCGTTGTGAAGCGAAAGGGACTACATCCATACCACTATATCCCAGTTCAAGCACTAGAACAAGGTGATTCCGAAAGACTATTGCAGCTGTGCACTTGGCTGCTCGAGTCTGACTTAGAAAAAAGGTTTCTAGGCCGAATTCTGTGGACGTATGAATCGCAATTCACCCGGGATGACATCACAAACTTCTACAACCTCCACACCTGGTAAGATGTGAACCCACATAGGACAAGGTGTCGTCCTTCCAGCAAAGATTTAATGTCAATGTCTGGGCTGGCATCATCGACTACCAGTTGATAGGACCCTTCATCTTGCCCCAAGTGCTGAATAGTCAGTTATGTTCGGACTTTTTGGAGAATACCCTTCCGGATCCGGTTGGAGGACATCCCCCTGGCCACCAGAAGCGCAATGTACTTACAGCACGACGGAGCAACTGCGCATACTGGGAACATTGTTAGAGCAAGTTTGAATGAGCATTACCCAGAGCGCTGGATTGGACGAGGTGGACCGATTCCTTGGCCTGCTAGATCACCGGACCTTACACCACTGGACTTTTTCTTATGGGGAATGATGAAAGATGAAGTTTACTCACGACCAATCAACACCAGAAAAGAATTAGTTACCAGGATTTGGATTGCAGCGACGAAAATACGGGAGAGATTGGCTACCATGGACCTCAAACGCGGAATAAGAGGCATGCAGCGAAACAGGCGGAGAACACTTTTTGAACAACTTTTGTAGGACATAAGTTTTAGTTGTAATTAGTTTTTTAGTTAAGTGAATAAAATGTATTTTTTAGTTAACTTAAGTATAATTTTTAAAAATTCGAATTGTAATGATATTCTGTAGAAAGATTTTTGTAAATAAATTTTCATATCCTTCTGACATGAATATGTCTTATCCCTGGGGTCTATTTAAAAGAATGTATGTCACAAAAATCGTTACTATGACCAAAGAACTTCTAAATAACAAGAAGCTTCATCTCAGCCCAAAAATTGTGCATTCCCTTCGTTTGTTTATAGAAGAAGGCGGGAAGTGACAGAGGGGCCCTTAGTGAATGAGAATGAGAGAATTCTCTTCGCACAGGACGACATGGATTGTGTAAACTCGACGAACCCATAAAAGTTGCGCGCGCCGGCTATTTTTATACATGAAATATTTCGACGTGGGTTTTGCTTTTTTTCGATAAAATACTCGGAATCAGCGCCGCGGATGAAACGCATCCAGGCCACGCACTGCCGGTTCCTAGAAATGGGAAGAGTTTCCATCCTTATAATAAAAGGGATTAGATTAATAGATTTTGTAAGAGAACGCGTCGCAATACCGCGAATATTATATAAGACATATTCATGTCTACTGTGCCATCTTGAAGTCATGGCACTTTTTTTTTCTACCTGAGCATGTTGCACCTTTTTGGAAAGGCAATAAGATAGGTAACTTTAAAAAAATAAAAAGTAGGTATGATAATAACGTGAATTTCGGAGAAAAGTGGGGCGAAAGTTGAAAAATCTCGAAAAAAAATTATTTTTTTCAACTTCCAGGGGTGATTGTGGCCAAGGGGAATGGTTTCGACCTTTTTGAAAAGGGCTTCGAAATAGTGATTTTTTGTGATCGGTTTGGGGTCACTGCGATAAAAATACAAGGGCGGTTCCCATATAAGGCAACATCGTGATTTACGAACCACCCTGTAACTGCCAAACGGTGCGAGATGTTCCCCCCCCCCCCCCCATACGATTTTTTCCTTGTCTCGGTCTGACCTTTCACCCCCTGCAGTACTGTCCTCCCACCTCTGAACACCCTGTATAGTTTTTACATTTGCCGCCTTTTGAAGGCTCCTATCTCGCCTAATGCGGAAGAAATAGACAGATATATGCTCCCTATATCTGAACTCTCCTCAAAAGGGTGCACCATTTGAGACAGCAAATCGAGTGGTCCATTTCTATATGTCAGTGGGCTTCACTCACCATCTCGGAGGAACGAGCGAATATGGAGTGGAAATGAGCCGAAAAAAGTGAAGCCTTTTCAAAGATGTGTGAGAGAAATACTCACACATAGACATCATTCAGTACAGGCGTAATATTTTGGCTGGCGCTGCGAAGGGTCGAAGGGTGTTCGAACCACCTGTTCTGCATATAGACATCCCTCGGGAACCTAAACCCAATAAAAAGAAAGTATTAAGTAAAGTAATATTTCTATCAATCAATTTTGTTGACCCCCCATAAAAACTTGTATGGCGACGACTCTGGCGTCCATTTGCACGTATCTGACAATTCTTCTGGGGAAACAATCACTTCAGTTAAGAATGAATTTCTCACGTAAAATTTTATCATTTACACAAATTTATCAAACGAAATGACTAAATGTAGTTTTCTTAAATACTCCCTTGTGAAAAGAAATTCCAAAGATTCCGTACATCTGCACATTTTTGCGGCCAGGCATGAAACACTTCTTAGGCATTTTTCGATAGTATTTTCCGCGAAATAACCCAAATATATACATATTAGCCCTTTTCAGAAATTAAGGCAACTTTTAAACATTACACCTTACAACCCACATTTAAGCAAAAAAAAGCACACAATGACCTCTTCTGCACTTTAAATTTCCCGGTCGTTTCTCGTTTGACACTTAATACGCCTGGCTTATGACATTCGGTACACTTTTTTGACATTGAGTACACGGAATTTTGGCTTCACTCCACTGACATGTGTCAGTGGTGTGCTGTATGTGAATGAGGCAAAAATTGTGTTTGACAGCTAACCAAAATTGTAGGTTGACTGTCAAGTGAGTAAACAAAAAATTTTTGGAACGCGAAAAAGTGTAATTAACTTAAAAACTACGAGTTTTTGCTTCAAGTGAGGTACATGGGATTTAAGATAAGTTGTATTAGAATTATAATTGACTTTTATTTAGAAAAATCAGTGAAGAAAAGAGCGTAAATCCGCAATGAAGTGTGCCAGTGCCGAGTTGCCGAAATAGAATGCGTTGCCGTCCGCCCGGCATATCGTTCCACACGTAAGATTAGAGTTTATTTAATTACGAAGTTTCATTCATTGAAATATCCCTATATTTGTGTTAGAAAACAAGATTTTTTCTTCTAAATAAAGTATTTGTTATAGTTTTTTGGCTGCCATTTTGTTTGTTTGTAGGCAGGATCAGTGCCGTAGTTCAAACTACACAGGAATTTTTGGGGGCAGACTGAAGAATTCCAAGTCTGAAAATTTTTTATACTACTGCTATAGATTTTGTTTCAGTATTAGTTTGCACTGACACATCTTACGAAATTGCCTCAAAAATTTTTCGTTTGTTCCGTTCCAGTTAGTTTCCTCTTCAAAGGGTCATACCCACTGACATATAGAAATAGACCACTCGTCCCATACAAAACGCCTATATCGAGATGGTGCACTTTCTCGTTCCCTCTTGCTCACACCATTAACGGATTTTGAGCAGTCAGCTGTGGGTTTGAATTGTTGTCAAATGCATTTTCGGGTCATTAGTCCATTTTAATTGCATAGATCCATCAAGTAATTACACCAAAAATTATTAAATAACTTATTTTGTATCTTAAGTCCCTTTAAAGGAATACAAACATGAAATTACCCCTTTTTAAGATACAACTGAATTTTACACAATTTCTGAGTTTTTGGCAGAAATTATGTTATTAAATTATAGAAATTAGTCTTTTAGTATCCTATATTGTAAATTCTTTTTATTTCATGTCTCATTTATCGACAAAAATGGCACAAAAACCACAAAACATCTGGGCGGCGTAATGCGGTGAATTATTTCGGAATTAATTGCATTTATGTTCTTTTAATGTAACTAAATTTAGTGGGGATTACAGCTAAAACACAAAAGTGCTCTAATTATTACTTTTGAGTTCTTAAAACAGTTGTTTAGCGATATAAACCGCATATCCAGAAGAGAACATTTCGACGTTTTGCTGAGAATTTTTCAATGAAAAATGTCTTATTTCAGAAACTTCTCGCTGCGAAATTATTTGAGATGTGATGCTACTTTTAGGAGAATCAGATTTAAGCGTGCAGGTTACAAGTAAAAATAAATATAATTTTTAAATTTGCCGCCTTTTGAAGCCCCCTATCTCGCCCAATGCGAAAGAAATAGACAGATATATGCCTTCCATATCTGAACTCTCCTTAGGTGAGAACTGTCAAAAGGGTGCACAATTTGAGACAGCAAATCGAGTAGTCCATTTCTATATGTCAGTTACCGTGTCTCAAATGGTGCACTCTTTTGACAGTTCTCACCTAAGGAGAGTTCAGCTATAGATAGCATATATCTGTCTATTTCTTTCCCATAAGCCGGCCACACACGGGATGGTTTTTGGCGTACAAACTTGTGACAATCTTTATGACAAACTTTGTTTGTACGCCATTTTGCCCACATACGGTGATGGTTTTCATTCCTAAAGCGATATAACAACTTTAAAGGACGAAATCGCGACTCCACAATCTAATATCGGAGCAATTCATCTTGACAGATGATAAAAAAATAAAACCACGGAAAAATCAAAGGCAAGAAATATTTGGGACGGTTTTGGGACGGTTTTAAGTTTGTACGCCAAGTTGCCCACACAAGATCAATCTTTTGTTTGTACGCGTGCTTGTACGCCAAAAACCGTCCCGTGTGTGGCCGGCTATTAGGCGAGATAGGCGCCTTCAAAAGGCGGCAAATTTAAAAATTATAATTATTTTTATTTGTAGCCTGCACTATTAAATCTAATTCCCATAAATGTACCATTAAATCTCAAATAATTTCGCAGCGAGAAGTTTCTCGAATAAGACATTTTGCATTAAAAAATTCTCAGCAAAACGTTGAAATGCTCTCTTCTGGATATGCGGTTTATATCGCTAAACAACTGTTTAAAGAACTCAAACGAAATAATTAGAGCACTTTTGCGTTTTTGCTGTAATCCCCACTTAATTTAGTTACATTAAAAGAACATAAATGCAATTTATTCCGAAATTATTCGCCGCATTACGCCGCCCAGGTTTGTTGCAGTTTTTGTGGCAATTTTGTCGACAAATCAGACATAAAAAAAAAAAATTTTGAAAAATGGGATACTAAAAGACTAATTTTCATAATTTAATAATACAATTTCTGCCGAAAACTTAGAAATTGTGTAAAATTCAGTTGTATCTTAAAAAGGGGTAATTTCATGTTTTCATTCCTTTAAAGGGACTTAAGATACAAAAGGAGTTATTTAATAATTTTTAATGTAATCACTTAATGGATTTATGCAATTAATATGGACTAATGCCCCAAAAATGCATTTTACAACAATTCAAATCCACAGCTGACTGCTCAAAATCCGTTAATGGTGTGAGCAAGAGGGAACGAGAAAGTGCACCATCTCGATATAGTAGGTTTCTTCGTTGACATGCCACGAAGTTCCACGGGGCGCTGTGCGGCGCCAGTTTTTGCAATTTTTTGCCCCGAAGCGTTTTTGGACAATTTTGACAACCAACTTTTTGCCAATTTTTGCCACTTTCTGCCACTTTTTTCCCCGAGAGCGTTTGTTGACAATTTTGACAACCAACTTGTGGCGCCGCGAGGCGCCGTTTTTTGCCCCGAGTTTTATGCTGGGGCCACTGACATATAGAAATGGACTACTCGTCCCATACAAAATGCCTATATCGAGATGGTGCACTTTCTCGTTCCCTCTTGCTCACACCATTAACGGATTTTGAGCAGTCAGCTGTGGGTTTGAATTGTTGTCAAATGCATTTTCGGGTCATTAGTCCATTTTAATTGCATAGATCCATCAAGTAATTACACCAAAAATTATTAAATAATTCCTTTTGTATCTTAAATCCCTTTAAAGGAATGCAAACATGAAATTACCTCTTTTTAAGATACAACTGGATTTTACACAATTTCTAAGTTTTCGGCAGAAATTATGTAATTAAATTATTAAAATCAGTCTTTGAGTATCCCATATTGCAAATTCTTTTTAGTTTATGTCTGATTTACCGAAAAATATTGCACAAAAACCACAAAAAACCTAGGTGGCGTAGTGCGGCCAATTGTTTCGGAATTAATTGCATTTATGTCCTTTTAATGTAACTAAATTAAATGAGGATTACAGCGAAAACGTAAAAGTGCTCTAATTGTTACTTTTGAGTACTTGTCTTAAAACAATTGTTTAGCGATATAAACTGCATATTCAGAAGAGAGCATTCGACATTTTGCTGAGAGTTTTTCAATGAAAAATGTCTTATTCCAGAAACTTCTCGATGCGAAATTATTTGAGATTTAATGCTACTTTTAGGGGAATCAGATTTAAGCGTGCAGGTTACAAGTAAAAATAAATATAATTTTTAAATTTGCCGCCTTTTGAAGCCCCCTATTTCGCCTAATGCGTAAGAAATAGACAGATATCTGCCTTCTATATCTGAACTCTCCTTAGGTGAGAACTGTCAAAAGGGTGCACCATTTGAGACAGCAAATCGAGTAGTCCATTTCTATATGTCAGTGGCTGGGGCTGGCTCGGGCAAACTTAACGGCTGGCGCGGCTTTTGAAATTCAAATTTGAACTGAATTGAAAATTTGTTGATTTGTCAAAGAAAATTAGAAATAAATAATAAAGCATGAAAGAAAAATGCTCACTAAGTATGAAAATAATGTAAAACTTGTATATATTGTATTTTAAAGTAATAAATAAGTTAAATGCATTTATATAGTTACATTATATATATAAACCGTGCATACTAAACTATGTATAATTTTATTTTGCTTAAACACTTTACTATTACAACTCACTTGGCGCAAAATTGCAACACAACCTTGGAGGAACGAACGAATATGGAGTGGAACAACCGTGTAAAATCCCTGTCGGTGAGTGAAGCCAAAATCCGGGACTCGAGATTGTCAAATAGGACTCGAGATTGTCAAATGGGACTCGGGATTGTCAAATTAAGTGTCAAACGAGAAATTAGCGGGCAATTCAATGTGAAGTTCGATAGTGAGCAGACGAGCGAAGTGGTAATTTTGTGCTTGTTTTCGCTTAAATGTGAGTTATAAAGTGTAATTTTTATGTTTTGATTTTGCGTTAATTCCTGGAATGTGCTAATTATATACATATATGAATTATTTTGCACAAAAACTATTGAAAACTGCCGAGAAAGTGTTTTGTGCCTGGCTGCGAAAATGCGAAGAATTACGGGATCTCTGTGGTTTGTTTTCACAAGTAGGTACTTAAGAAAACTATATTTAATGATTTCGTGTCATAAAGTTGCGTATAAATGATCAAATTTTGTGCGAAAATATCATTCTTAACTGAAGTGATTTTCCCTCCAGAAGAATTGTCAGTATGTGGAAATGGAGCCAGAGTCGTCGCCATATAGATTTTTATGGGGGGATAATGCGTAATCAAGATTGATTGATAGAAATATTACTTTACTTAATACTTTCTTTTTATTGGGTTTTATGTTCCCAGGCGATGTCCATTTGCAGGACGGGTGGTTCCAACAGATTAAATCATCTGCCCCTTCGCAATGCCAGCAAAATTTTACGCCTGTACTGAGTGATGTCTATGTGTGAGTGTTTCTACTCACACATCTTTGAAATGGCTTCACTTTTTTCGGCTCGTTTCCACTCCATGTTCGTTCGTTAATACACGCCGGACATTTGGTACACTTTTTTGACATTCAGTACACGGAATTTTGGCTTCACTCACCTACAGGGTTTTTACACGGTTGTTCCACTCCATATTCGTTCGTTCCTCCATGGGACGAGTAGCCCATTTCTATATTTGAGTGTCACTCACCGATAGAGATTTTATACGGTTGTTCCTGGGTTGTTCCTCTCCATGTTCGTTCGTTCCTCCTAGGTACGAAGTAAGAGTTTTATTTATTTTAGTGACAGTCACTGACATATAGAACTGGACTGCCAATCGACGGTCGAAAAGTGAGACCATTTTAAGTGGAAATGCAAACCATTTTAAGTGGAGATGCAAGCTTACTTTAGAAAATTCATGCTATAAAAACACATTAAATTATTTGCAATGTATGTTAAAATAAAGAAAAGAAATAAATATAAGTTGTCACAAAACGGCCCCTTTAAATTCGCCCTATATTTTGAGTAATTGTTAAAAAACATTACGACACCAACCAGCTCGGGGACGGAAGAACACAAGAGTCAGATATATAAAAACATATTCTATTTTGTCTTACATATGCATTTCGCCTGGGGGCCGGATGGGGGAAAGAGATAGGAATCTTATGTCAAGAAGTCGTCTTAGTTTTGAGGTGCGATTTTGATTTGGGGCCGCGGGTGGCGTAGTTGGCTGGGCAGTTCGGCTGAGTACGTCATTCCAGGGTTGTGGGTTCGATTCCCACATGAAATACCTTGGTTAAAAAGTAAAAATCTCATCAATACAAACATATACACAAGAAAGCGCCATATGGGCTAAAGTTCCCGAAGGTAGAATTAATTCTACCTTGTGAAAAAAAAAGAAAAGATTTTGCTTTGGACTTGGAGGAACGAACGAACATGGAGTGGAAACGAGCCGAAAAAAGTGAAGCCATTTCAAAGATGTGTGAGTAGAAACACTCACACATACACATCACTCAGTACAGGCGTAAAATTTTGCTGGCATTGCGAAGGGGCAGATGATTTAATCTGTTGGAACCACCCGTCCTGCAAATTGACATCGCCTGGGAACATAAAACCCAATAAAAAGAAAGTATTAAGTAAAGTAATATTTCTATCAATCAATCTTGATTACGCATTATCCCCCCATAAAAATCTATATGGCAACGACTCTGGATCCATTTCCACATACTGACAATTCTTCTGGAGGGAAAATCGTTTCAGTTAAGTATGATATTTTCGCACAAAATTTGATCATTTATACGCAACTTTATGACACGAAATCACTAAATATAGTTTTCTTAAGTACCTACTTGTGAAAACAAACCGCAGAGATCCCGTAATTCTTCGCATTTTCGCAGCCAGGCACAAAACACTTTCTCGGCAGTTTTCAATAGTTTTTGTGCAAAATAATTCATATATGTATATAATAAGCACATTCCAGGAATTAACGCAAAATCAAAACATAAAAATTACACTTTATAACTCACATTTAAGCGAAAACAAGCACAAAATTACCACTTCGCTCGTCTGCTCACTATCGAACTTCACATTGAATTGCCCGCTAATTTCTCGTTTGACACTTAATTTGACAATCTCGAGTCCCATTTGACAATCTCGAGTCCCGGATTTTGGCTTCACTCACCGACAGGGATTTTACACGGTTGTTCCACTCCATGTTCGTTCGTTCCTCCATGGTTTTGGATCGGCGGTCCAATTCTATATGTCAGTGGTGACAGTTATCACCGCTTATATACAAATGTCAAGTGGTTCCATGTTGTTCAGAAATTCGCCTCAACCCAATGGTGGTTGCAAGTAGTTCCTGGTTCTGATTGCGGAATTAGTTTCTGAATAAGGCTGAATGTCATACTGTCAAAAGTTATGTGTCAAAATGAGCACGGATTTGCTTATAATTTGGTAATTTTTCGTAAACTATCTCAATAATTGTTTACTCATCGATCGAACACCGATTGCCCATGTAATATGTAATGTTCGACCTGCCGCTAAGCTTGCAATGGCTGATAAATCACCAATTTTGCATATAATTGTTGTTGGCTTCCACCACAAAAAGGGGTGCCAGGTATTTTCTTGTTTTAGCGTAACTAAATGAAGCAATTCTGCTACGTGCATTTATTTTAACAATTTAAGGTCGAATTTTCACACCCACCCCTGATCGCTGGCACCGAAGGAAGAAATGAGTGCCCCTCAGGATGGAAGTATTTGCCAACATTGGCCTTGCCGGATGGATCTCACAATTTTATGGACGATTCAATATTTTTCAACTTGCCAAGTCTCACTGAACCCACCGAAAGTGTCTACGGGATTTCCTGCTATAGACAAATACCTGTGGAGGTATACGATCAACGCAAAGAATTTAAGTGAAAAATGTGTTTACTTGATTCATTTCAGAAACTAAAAATCCGCACCGCAGACGTTACAAGAAGTACAGTGCAGAAATCAGTTTGTATTCTTGCCGGCATACCCCTCTACGGATATATTGAAGTTAAATTGTCCCTTATTGCGGATGCCTTTTTCGAACAAGGAGATTTTTCATGCACGGAAATTTTGGTTGAGGCGTATGACCAACTGAATGCATGCTTGATAAACGATCCAAGACCACTGCGACACTTGGATGTTGGACTCTCTATTCGGGAAATAATTCTGAAATGGCGCCACAAAACACTGCTGCTCTTCAAATTATTTCTCTTACAACGTCGTGTAGTTTGCTTTTGCTCTCCAGTGCGCTCGATGTGTGCACTAATTCTAGGAATATCTTCGATGTATCCAAAACTGTTGGAAAAGGGATTCGAAACAGTAGCTTGTGTGCACACCTCCAGACCCATGTCTCCTATGCCAGATTATTCACACGCCAAAAAGAATGGATCGTTCGAAGAAACCGAGGAAACTAATAAAGACATTGAAGAGGAAAAGCAATTCGAACGGCAAGAATCCTGTGAAAAGTCTGAAGATGACGTCGACTTCACTGCGCTAACTGATAATTCTCTGGTTCAAAAGGAGAAATTCGGTGAACTGATTCGAGCTAACTCAAATGAAACGGAAATTGGTAAACGGTTCGACAGAAATTCGTTGCCGCGAGACGCAAGCGTCGACACTTTAGCCTGTAAATGAGAAGCTCTTTACATTTAAGGAAAATATTAAATCTTTTATTTACAGCTACCCTATTCCCTCTATCGGCCATTAATCCGGAGTCTTGGCACGCTCCGATCCCAATATTTTCGAGTGGCCATTTATGCCTGCCCTACTTGTCTTTGCCCTACATGGATCTCTTGACAGATCCATCTGTACTTAGTTACGTTATAGGAACCTCCAATATTCTATTCCACCAAAAGAAAAATCTTGCTGACATTCAGATAGACATAGAGAACACAACTATAGAGACAAGTGACCAGGAACTAAGACGGCAACTTGTGCTTACTACCGAGGATCTCCGATTTGTTGATTTCGTCATACGAAATGTGCAGAACCCTAAGGAGGACGCCGAGGGCAGTGAGGGATGGATTAGGGAGCAATTCAAAGGATACGTGCTTGCGCTACTGAAAACAGCTGCAATGGCCGGTTAAATTTACTAACGTACTTCCCCGATTGCAGTCCGAAATAACATTCCTTTTTATAGACAACCAAAAAGACTGCGAACATTTTAATGGCCACTTTATGTCGGCTTGGAGGAAAACTCAGTGCTTCCAAGACTGGTACGATTTTCGACCCGAAGATGCATTTTTTGAAGGAATTCCATCGGGACATCCTTTCGCTGGGACATTATCTGTAGCTGATATGAAATTGAAAATTGCGCAGTAAGTAACTAGGCTCGTTCTTATCGTGAGTAAATTATTATAACTTCTATCATATTCCAGAACCATGCATAACAGTGAAAGTGGTCGCAAAATTAACCAGGCTGTTAGTACTACAAGCAGGGCTGTGGGTGAGTAGCTTTTCCTGATTATCCTTCCTCCTTATTTTTGGAAGTACCTACAATTCTTATTTCCTCTTTTAATAAATATTGGACTGACAGAATTTTATTGAGGCTAAAATGATTTTTTTATTCGCACATAATTTCATTTAAGAGGGCAGTTTATGTAAAAGGGGAAAAAACAAACTATTTTGATTTATTTTTTAAATTATGCATGTTATTAATCAGTATGTTTTCCTCCAATATCACCGATTCACTCTAAAGGCCGAAATACGCAGCTTCCGGTCTTATCTGATCCGTTTCGTTCCAACCCGTCTGAAGGATTATTATTCATTTATTTCCGATAAGAACGGTCTATCAAAGATAATCTACTAAACAAGACGGGACACTTTATGCCAGCGCAAAGCTCTAACTCAAATGCAATTCCAAAAACGGGATCAAGACAAATTTTGCTTTAGTGCAGGCAGTAAAGGAACTACTTACTGCCTACCATTCCTTATGCAAATTCCAATAAGAGCGAACGAGGCAAAAATAGGCAGCCCCAAAATGCTCACATACGGCGCTTACACTGTAAACAATAATGTGAGCGTTTTTTTTACATGCGTTTTTAAAGGCGATTTTTTTCGGTGTGCGTGCGTGGTTGTATTAGTGCCCGCCCCTTCCAATGTTCAGGTATAGGGAAGGCCTGGAATTGATGAAGGGGGAAGAGGCAGGTAGCACACACTTGCCTTAAATACGGATTCGTTTGTTTACATTTTTTCGTCCTGCAGTTTTAAATTTTTTGTGTGCGTGCGTGGTGAAAAGTACGGTCTTGATTTTCTCAAAAAATTTTTCAAACTTGAGAAATCAACTCGAGAAGTGCTATCATTTAGGAAATTAATTATTATATAAGAATATGCATGTTTTACTATGAACTTAAGTAATGCAATGTTATTTGTTTTCACACATTTTGTTTATAGAAAATTTGTAAAATATATAAAAAACCCTGTAGAAGTGTTTCAATTTTCGTTCCATTTCCACTTAAATTGTTATCCCTTTCTTGGACATGACTTCCTTATTACTATCTATTTCTTCCAAAATCCTCAAGTTCGTTTTGGTAACGGTACCAAGGTTAAATGTTGATAAGGAAAAACGTCACGAGTGTCCCTTATTGTTGTAGATTATCTTTGCCGTCTATATCATATTTGCCACTTAACTCTGCCCTTACTTTTTCTTTATGTTTTATGTACATGTATAACTTATTTTTTTTCTTTGTACAACTCGTGCTCTATTGCATAGCCTTGTCTCATTTGTGAGGATGTGTTCCATCGTTCCGGCAAAAGTTGAAATTTGTCAACTCATCCGCTCTGTTCCGCTCATTATGCGCAATTACACAGCACTAGGTATTTTCAACTTTGAAATTTGTTTGTTTGAGAACCGAGGGTACGTTCAATATCTCGACTCGAGTCGACCCGAGTAAATTTGACTTTCTCCGGTGCGTTCAATATCTCACTCGAGTCGACTCGAGTTAGTTTTATCCGAGTTCAACTATCCAAATGTGTGCGTAAATGTCAAAGGCAGATCAAAAGCCTTTAAACATGAATGGAAAACTCATCTTTTCAGCCAGTTTTTTCCAAAATACTTCATACTACTTTTTCTAATTCTTTATTAGGTAAATAAGACAAAGTGTCGCATCTCTACTCCACCTTGCTTTTTCACTTGCTATAATTTCGCCACTTTCCAAAAAACAAATTTCCTTCGTTATTAACGAACTCTTCTATTTATTCCATTTGACAGTTATTTTCTACCAAATTGCGTATCGAGTAAGTTTGCTCCGACCTTTTGAGGACTGTCTTAAATGACTCGAGTAAACTTAACCGACTCGAGTAAGATATTGAACGGCAACTCGACGTGATAAATCCCACGCATCTTAGACTACACAGACGATATTTCGTCTGAGCTCTAGTAAAATAATGAACGACGTAGAGTCAGAGTAAAAGTAACTCGAGTCGACTCGAGTGAGATATTGAACGCTCCGGAGAAAGTCAAGTTTACTCGAGTCGACTCGAGTCGAGATATTGAACGTAGCCTGGAAAGACCAGAGTGCTAAAATAAGGTAGGGTAGAAGGAGTGACCCTGTTTTTTGGGCCATTTTTCGCCGGTTTTGCCGCTCTCGAAATCTAGCATCAAAGTTATGCCAAATGATGATGATTTTTGGTAAGACGTTAATCTTCCCTAAGTTCCAGATATACTTTTTTCATTTACTGTTCCCTTAATAAATCAATAAAATAAAAGGTCAAATGCGACTCAAATCGCTCATCAATTAATCGTTCCGTACTTTAACTTTATCGGAAAAACTTTCTGTTACTTATGAAGAAGTATGAAATGTATGAATGAAGAAATATAAAATGTATTAAAGTCAGTGACTTAGGTTTTTAAATAGAATTTGTTTTATAATAGCTGTGTTTTTTTGATGATCTGATCCGGATCAGATTTCACAGCAAAGGACTTCATCCGGTTTTCATACATTTTTGGTCCAAATATGAAAGTACCGGCCAAGAATTTGTCCATCTGAGCATTTATTATTATGACACCAAAGTTGTAGGACCATTGGTTGGTTGGTTGGTTGGTTTTATATGAGTTTAAAAAATCTGTCCTTTCATACATTTTCACTTAAATGATCTTAGAAAAGTAAATGATATCTAACTTTTTTACACCTTTTAGTCCTTTTTTAGCATCATTTTGTGCATCTATTGTGCCTTAGAATATTCCTAAACCCGTTTTTACATTGAGGTTGTTGTTTAAAAATAAAAGAAAAAAATATAGTTTATGTAATATTATGTTTTAAAATGGATCTCAGACTATTGGTGGGCTACTTATCTGACCATTATGTGGTTAGACACCACCTTAATAAACTAGGTCTGTCAGTTGAGACAGTAACTATGTCGATTCTGTCTAGAGGACGGAGAAACAACAGCTAACATCTTGTTAACTGTCCGGCTCTTGCGAGGATTAGAAGTAGGAACTTCGGGAAGGAGCTCCTAAGCTCAATTGAGGTCCGTAATTCTTCTGACTTTCCTTAGGGTAACAGATTGTCTACTCTACTATTGGAGCCATGGTACAAAAGACCATCTGATCGCCTTACATATAAATAATATAATTGATAATATAATATTATGTTTATTAAAAATGATCATTGTTTTACAGCTTTAGGTATACGTAATATTAATTACAATCTAAACAATTAAGTTGACTTCGGTATTAACAAAACAGATGAACGAGCAAGCGTGGTCAGCGGGTTGGGGGAGGCAGGGAGGCGGGGCATCGCACTCCTTTCTTTTGGGTCTGATGAGCATTTACCTGGTTTAACTCTTTTAAGATCATTATCGTTCAATTCCACAAAAAATAATTTCTGTCTTAACGATCACGTGGTATTTGAATTAGAAAATCCCCAAAAAGTGATTTTCTATGTCAAGAATCGGTATACGTTAGAACCATTGGTGCTATTAATGTTCAAAACGTCATTTTAACAAGTGCGTTGAAAATGCATGAAAAGGCAGATTTTTCAAATGTTAATTAAACCAAAGGCAATGTTCCTACCGCTTTGGTGCCATAATAATAAATGCTTAGATGGACAAGTTCTAACAGGATATAACATTTTTTTTCTGACCGGCACTTTCTCGTTTGGACCAAAATGGATGATGTCCTTTAGTATTGTATTGAAAATTGCAAATAGTGGCTCCTAACAAAACTTTTAAATTTTGTGGAAAAAGCAACAAATTTCATTGATTTATATCCAATTTACGCCAAAACCTAGATTCAATAAATTTTTCAGTTCTTGATGTTTGGATGGGCAAAAATCATTAAATTTGATGGAATTTTTGCGAAAAAATCTATAGGTTACAGCTTTAACAATTCAATTCAATGCGAAATTTGAGATTCAGATCAGATCATCAAAAAACACAGCTAATGTTATACACAACTTATAAAAAACCGATATTGATATCGTGACAATTTTAATTAAATTGGAATATATTTCTTAACAGCGCAAGACGTAATTTTTACAGATTAACGCTGTCATAACGATATTTACATATAATGGATAATGGTGGTGTGGAAAAGAGTGTGCAGTTCGATATCAACCTTCTCCGCGCTCTGCAACGAAAGCGGTTGGTTCTAAAAAAAATTAAAAAACGCTTAAAGAATTTTTTGTAGAGGACTTTATGATCTACAACTTTTTTAATAACCTTTGGTAGTAGATAAGCTATGCGGGTTCGGTGCAATTTTTACGTGTAGTTTTAAAGGGGGCACGGTTCGCTTTTTACGATTTAAATAAGACCAATCAGACACCCCAAATATTTTTGCAGAATCTTGTAGAGTATTAAATTACAAGAGTTTTAAAAAAAATTATGAAGATCCGCTCAGCGCTTTCCAAGAAATGCGTAAAATACTTAAAATGGTTAAAATAATGCCTAATAAGTATTTTTCGGTTTTGTTCACAGTAATGTTTCGTGTGTATGAGTGTTTGTGTGTGTATATGTTTGCGTTTGTGTGTGTACGCATGTGTGTGCGTGTGTGTGTACGTGCGTGTGAGAGCAATTCTTCAAAACATTTAAAAATATCCATTTCAGGTTGAATCAATATTGAAATTGACATAAAATTCAAATTGAAATATACGAGTTGAACACTCTGAATAAGTTCTATTATTCATTGATACACTTATTTTTAATTTGTAAAAAAAATTTACTAAAAAAACTCACTTTTTTATAATTTATAATCAGTTTTGTTATAACATTTTAAATATAATATCAATTGATAAATATGATGACAGTTATATTCACAAACTGCACGAAGTAATGTTTTGGAAAATTCAGGACTCAAAACTTTATATTATTCTCAGGTTACTTTAAAATCGTGATACAACGATTCCGCTGCTTGTTCACTATAAAAAGCTAATAACCTTATTACTTTTTGAACAAAATTGTGAAACGTGATTCAAAATAGCGTGAATTTTCGGAGTTATCGGTATATCAAGGTCCAGGTAGCTCCTTTTAAATTTTTCTATATCATTTTGGTACGTACTTTTTACATCAGAAGAAAAACAGCTATCAACAACTTTTCTTAAATTTTCAAAACATTTTACGAGTGGTACGCATTCCAAATCAGACAGAGATCTCAATTTATCGATATTGTTCAAAGGTTTCTTGCAATGATTTCCTTCGCACGATGAAAAGCCGTAGGTCATCGACCTTTCAACATTACATATTTTAGCCCAACTTAAGCTCAAAATATCGATAAATGTTTTGAAAATTTAAGAAAAGTTGTTGATAGCTGTTTTTCTTCTGATGTAAAAAGTACGTACCAAAATGATATAGAAAAATTTAAAAGAAGCTGCCTGAACCTTGACATACCGATAACTCCGAAAATTCACGCTATTTTGAATCACGTTTCACAATTTTGTTCAAAAAGTAATAAGGTTCTTATTAGCTTTTTATAGTGAACAAGCAGCGGAGTCGTTGCATCACGATTTTAAAGTAACCTGGGAATAATATAAAGTTTTGAATCCTGAATTGTCCAAAACATTACTTCGTACAGTTTGTGAATATAACTGTCATCATATTTAACAATTCATATTAAATTTAAAATGTTATAAAAAACTGATTATAAATTATAAAAAAGTGAGTTTTTTTAGTCAATTTTTTTACACATTCAAAATAAGTGTATCAATGAATAATAGAACTTATTCAGAGTGTTCAACTCGTATATTTCAATTTGAATTTTATGTCAATTTCAATATTGATTCAACCTGAAATGGATATTTTTAAATGTTTTGCAGAATTGCTCTCACACGCACGTACACACACACACACACACGCACACACATACGTACACACGCAAACGCAAACATATATACACACACACACACACTCATACACACGAAACATTACTGTAAACAAAACCGAAAAATACTTATTAGGCATTATTTTAACCATTTTACGTATTTTACGCATTTCTCGGAAAGCGCTGAGCGGATCTTCATATTTTTTTTTTAAAACTCTTGTAATTTAATACTCTACAAGATTCTGCAAAAATATTTGGGGTGTCTGATTGGTCTTATTTAAATCGTAAAAAGCGAACCGTGGGTGGTCATCATTTTCAAAACGGTATCAAAAAGCTAACATTATACGTCTAGAAGCAATTTTAAGGCCGAAAGCTCTCTCTTGTGTGTATCGGGTTCGGGTCTTTGTTATTTTTGCGGTCCAACATCTACCAGATTAAGCTCAAGTTTTTCTAGAATGTGTGTGTATGTGGTGTATCGGGTTCGGGTCTTTTCTATTTTTGCGGTCCGCCATCTACTGGATTAAGCTCAAGTTTTTTAGAATGTGGGTGGGATCCCCTCTCCTCGCCGAAAGCCTTAGCCCCTCCCTTGCTAGTTGGATGCGAACGTGGATGCCTCGATCATGTTACGTGTCAGCATAAATCGCAGGGTACATGAACTTGGGCACTTTAATGTGTCACCCAAGCATAATTTACGCAATTTTGAGGGTATGCATGTGGCTTTGATCCCTTTAAGGACATGTTTTTTAATTAGACTAGAAATTTGTGGACATAAAGGATGCTGCCTGAACATGTTACGAGTACGCATGTGGCTCTGTTTATGCCATGTGGCGGCTTATCACTTGTTTGTGCTGGAACTGGACTGCTGGTCCTGGCTAAAAACTCACTTCAAAAACGAGATCAAATTTAGGCCGAAATCTAACTATCTCGCTCCCCCGTTGATACCCCAGGCAGACAACTTAATGGCACTTTATTCTGGTATTCGAATGAAAATAGTGCATCCCCGATAAATCCATTCCACTTCATAACACTTTTTTCTTCGTATTAAAATTATTTGTGCTGAAAAAAACGCAAATTACACAAAAGTAATAGAATAAAAACCAAATTAAAATCGGCTGTTGCAATAGTTTAACGATGACCAACAGATGGCTTCGGCACTTTGCGTCGCATATTTTAGATTATGTTGGCATATACGTGAAATGTGAAGGTTAGACAAAAGTAGCAACACTAACTTTTATATCTATCTCTGTTGCTCGTTGATACCCCGTTGATTATTTTTAGGGGCCTTTTTATGAAAATACTAAAAATTGAGCGAGATTCAACAGAAATCGATTTGTGACAACTTAATTATTTATTATTTAGCTGTGTTTAAACATAATTGTGCGGGTTTTTAGAGCATTTTAATTGCCAAAATTTTCCTGAAAGATTTGAGCCTAGGCTAAAAATGGTCTCGTTTTTCAGACGCGTGATAGCAGTCCAGTTTCTATATGTCAGTGGCTGAGGGGCTCTTATTTCCAAGAATTGATTCTCGATTCATCGTTCTTTTCTTTGGAAAAAATTTTCCTTCACATTTGTGATTCCCGAGGGGGAGTATAAATAGCACTTTCGGAAAAATATCTCCCATTTAGCGTCAATCGTTTATGAACAACACACCCAAGATTCATTCAGTCTCCAGAATTTTTTAACTTAAAGTTTGTGTTTATACATATGTATTTTTTTGCATTGTGAAGTAATTAGTGTGTGAAAGGTTAAAGATCAAGGAGGAAAAGACAGAAAATAATTATCAGTGTTATACAGTTATGTGTATTTTGATTTATTGATGAATAACGGAAATTTTTAAAATGGGCAGGAAATCAGTGGAAGAAATGAAGTTGTGGCTGTTAATTTCCGTTTTTTTCCAGTCTTTACACTAGTAAGGATTCCAATCAAGCATCCTTCCAATTTAGAAGTGATCGCTTCACTTAACATTAACGGTATTTCGCAGCGTGCGATTGCTAACCAGTTTCAAATAAGCAAGACCTGTGCTCTTCAAACAATCAAAAAACTTAACGAACGGGGAGTAGTGAAGGATATAGGCAAAGGAGGACCAAAGGAAAGGTCACTGCGCGGGTAAAACATCCCTATCATACCAGCTGTGGAAGCACAAAACTGTAAAGTACTTCTGTGACCGCTACCTCCATTACTTTGGTTCACGGGAAAAAATTTGATCATCATGTAGCTGACTGCAGGAAGCTCAACAACGCCAAAATCCGACTAACAACAAAGGACTAGAAGGAGCTTAGATTTAATAATTTTAGGAATAAGGTAGAAGCTCCGTTTATTATTTACGCGGACTTAGAATGTTTACTAGTAGAAAATAGGGACAGAAATAAGTATCAAATTCATGTAACGTGTAGTTTAGGATTTTATGTGAAATATTCGTATAATCCAACGCTATCGGTTTTCAAGATATATTGCGGTGAGAACTGTGTCGAGTGGTTTGTGCGCGAGTTGAAGCAGTTCGCAGAGAATTTCGAATCCGTTTTTCTTCGCCCTCCATCTATGGATTAGATGACTGCTGAGGAAGTGAAATTTTTTGCGACAGCCAGATTCCGCCATATATGTGGAAACCTTTCACATCAGGCGATAAAAAGGTGCCCGATCACTGCTCCCAACAGGTAAGTACAAAGGTCCAGCGCATGAGGGATGTAATATTAATTTTCAAGATAGTCACACCATCCCAGTAATTTTTCACAACCCGACTACGATACCCATTTTATTATTAAAAATATAGCTTCCGATCTTCAAATCCCACTTGATCTCCTCCCAATTAACAAAGAACGGTATATTTAATTCACAAAAAATTTAGTTGAATACCCCATTAAATTCCGCTTCATTGATTCCTTCAAATTCATGGCAAGCAGTCTCGATACCCTTTCCTCTTACTTAATTTCTTTCCCTATTTTAAAATCCCAATTCCCAAATTTAACAGAGTCCCAGTTTAAGTTACTAACACGTTAAGGAGTATACCCAAACGATTATGTCACTTGCACGTCAAAATTTTTAGAGACCAAACTTCCTGGTATACCTCAATTTTTAATAAGTTAAATGATACTAAAATTAACCAAGAAGATTATGATCATGCCTGCAACGTTTGGAATGAATTCGGCGTTCAAAATCTGGGTGAATACTCAGATTTATATTTAAAGACAGACGTACTTCTTCTTGTAGTATGGCAATACTAGGAGTACGTATAACAAATCTTTAGACAAGTGAGCACTATGTAACAAGAGCATCAGTCTTGGAGTAACTACGGACCAAATAATAAACTAGCTGAAGCAGAGTCAAGTCTTTTATTAAATACTACATGGCGCAGTCGGTAAAAGTCTAAAAAATAATCCGAAATAATCCCAAGAATATTATGCTAATATCGAAACAAGTATTGGCTAAATCATTCAGAAGCGATTTTATGGGACGAGCGAGATCAACGAGATCTGAGAATAAGTTGCCGAAACCTCGTGGAAGGCCCCCCAAGGGAATAAGATATATAGCAAAGGTCATCCTGATGGAGTATATACGTAATGTGGACAAACTTAATTTGGAAGGGTCCAATATTGCAGAAAATTGGAGAGTGTTCTGGCAAAATTTCCAGATTTTCTGCATAGCGGCAGGAATTGATAAAAAAACCGATGTGGTAAAAGTAGCGGTCTTCCTTAATGCCATAGGGCCAGATGCAGTAGAGGTGTTCAACACATTCGGTCTCTCTGATGAAGATAAAAAAGACTATAATAAGGTAACGAAAGCCTTTGAAAATTTTTGCCTTCCAAAAAAAAAATGAGATATATGAGAGTTTCCTGTTTAACGGCCGAGTACAAAAGCCGGAGAGCCTTTTGATAATTTTCTTATCAATATCAAAAAACTGGTAAAGTCTTGTGGATACGGCGCTGCGTAGCAGAGGAAAGGATGCTGCGAGACAAAATTGTTATGGGGACTAATGACCAAAAACTTCAGAAGAAACTTTTGGAAGTAGCTGATCTGGACTTAACGAAAGCGATTCAACTAGCACGGGCAGCTGAGACTTCAAATAAACAAGCGGCACAACTCCAGAGGCAGTCAACGACATCAGGGCATCAAGCGACATCAGTGCATGCAGTTAGCAAGCCGAGGGGAAGTAGTAGTAAAGATAGGTTTACCTATAAAAATAATAATAATAACTTAAATAATAATTTAGCAGTGAAGAAAGCTAGTGTAGCACAAAATAGCGGGAAAATAATAAATTGTAAATTCTGTTTAGGAAACCACGATCGTAGGAAGTGAAGTGCCCAGCATTTGGCAAAATATGTAAAAGCTGTAGTGGAAGGAATCACTTTGCAGTGGCCTCTAAGTCAAGAAATAAACAAGCAAAATCGAATCAGGTGAGTGAGCTTAAAACAAAAGGTGGGTCTGAAACTAATGAAGAGAGTGACAAAGAATATTTTATTGATGCGTTGAATAGATCGAGAGTTAGTAATAAAATTGTGTGGTCGGAGCCGATTAAAGTAGAAGTTATACGAATTGAATTTAAACTTGATACGGGCGCGGAGGTAAATGTGTTGCCGTATGATATTTTTAAAGAATTTAAAAGATCAAAATTAAAGTTTTCGGATACTAAAATTCAAGCATACGGGGGAAATTAAATTGAAATTCTTAGGTCAGCTAGCGTCGAATGTTGCATAAGAAATGAACTGAAAGAAATCGAATTCATAATAATTAAAGAGGGAAGAACTCCAATATTAGGTTTAGGTTCATGTATAGAGTTTAAACTTATCAAACGAATTGATAAATTAACTAAAATGCTCACAAAAGAAAATTTTTTAAGTGAAAATGCTGAGTTGTTTGACCGGGTTTGGAAGGTTCGCAAAAAATATAAAAATCGATATTTGTGAAAATGGAATACCGGTCACAAAACCAGCCCGTCGTATACCTTTGGCGATTCGGGACGCTGTAAGGGAAGAATTACGCAGACTAGAAAATTTAAAAATAATTAAAAAAGTAAATAGTGCAGTTGAATGGATGTCCAACATCGTTATTGTGGAAAAACCAAATAAAAAAATTAGACTGTGTCTTGATCCTAGGGACCTAAATAAAGTGATTAAGCCTATTAACTATCCTATCCCAACGTTTCACGAAATCAGTGAAAAACTAGCCCATAATCTATCTTCACAGTGCTCTATCTCAAAGATGGGTACTGGCAGGTAGAACTTGATGAAAGGTCAAATCAGTTATGCACATTTAGTACGCCTTCTGGGTGTTATTGTTTTAAGAGGTTGCCATTTGGGATCAAGACAGCACCAGAAATGTTTCAAATGCTAAACGAAGGAAATTTTAAGGACATCCCAAACTTAGTAATTTATCTCGATGATATTTTAATAGCAACAGAGTCTGAAGAAGAACACGATGCTATACTACGACAAGTCATGAAAAGAGCCAAGGAACGCGGGATAAAATTTAACAAGGTCATCCAATTCAAGGTTAACAAGGTTAAATTTCTGGGCCATGAAATATCGAAAGATGGTATTAGTTGTGATCCCGATAGTGATAGAGTACGGGCAATAAGTCAAATAAGCTCTCCCCGCGATAAAAAAGATTTGCAGAGAATCCTTGGGTTAATTAATTATGTACGAGATTTTGTACCCAGTTTTTCACATATATCACAACTTTTAAGGGAATTGTTAAATAAAAACAAAATTTTCAGATGGGAAAGTATTCATGAGAAATGTCTATCCCAAATTAAAAGTTTAATAATGAAAGCTCCCAGCTTGCAGATTTTCGACGCAAAAAGGCCTATCACAATACAATGCGATGCTTCGCAATATGGACTTGGGGCATGTTTGCTCCAGGATGGCAAGCCAGTATGGTTCGCGTCTAGAAGTCTTAGCGAGGCCGAATGTAGGTATTCACAGATCGAGAAAGAGCTTCTCGCAATAGTTTTCTCTTGCACAATATTTCATTATTTTATTTATGGAAAACAAGTAGAAATATTGGCAGACCACAAACCGATTTTGGGTCTGTTTAATAAAGATGTTGCTAAAATTGCAAACCCTCGTCTCCAACGTATGTTACTTCGTCTATTTAAATATGAGCTAAATGTTAAACATATACCCGGTAGTCAGATGCTAGTAGCCGACCTATTGTCCAGACATTTTTCAAAAGCCTATTGCGTATCTGAAATACCTGATATCGATTTAGTAGTACCATAGACAAACTAGATACATAGATGCCCAGTCGCATGTAAAATTTTGCGTCGAAGTAAAGCTCTACACGGCCGAAGTAAAGCTCTACACAGCCAAAGAAAAGCTCTTTTGTGAGCGAGCCGAGTTTGCGCTCTTCTCTACGAGATGACTAATGTGGTGTGTGTGACTTGGAAGGAGGTGTTTGGCATTTTTGAATAAAAAAAGAGAGAAAAGCACAAACTCGCGTCGCTCGCAAAAGAGCTTTACTTCGGCCGTGTAGAGCTTTACTTCAGACGTGTGATTTTGATTTTCTGTGGCGCAAAATTTTACATGCGACTGGACATCTATGTATCTAGTTTGTCTATGGTAGTACATTCTCTTAACATAAGTACCAAACGTAAAGACATTTTCAAAAAAGAAACCCTTTTAGATCCACAGTTTTGTAACAAACTGTATAAAAAATGGGTGGCCTGAAAATAAATATGAAATTCCCGAAGAAGTAAAAACCTACTGGAAATTACGAAATGATCTCACCTTAGATGAAGACTTAGTATTTCTCCATGATACAATTATAGTTCTAGCGAGCATGCGAGCAGAAATTTTCAAAAATGTACACCAGTCTCATCAAGGCATTGAGAGAACAAGAGCGCGAGCTAGAGGTCTGGTTTATTGGCCAGGCTTAAATGAAGCTATTGAAAACCTAATAGCTAAGTGCGGAACATGCCAAAAATATAGACATTCTAATATCAAGGAAACCTACATTCCACATGATGTACCAAATATCCCGTTTGATAAACTCGGAATCGATATATTTGAACTAAACAAAAAAAATTACCTTGTGGTTAATGATTACTTTTCTAAATTCCTAGATATTTGTCCACTGAAAAATAAAACAACAAATGATGTCATAAACCAATTGAAACATGTGTTCTCTTACCACGGAATTCCCAAAACGATTATAGCTGATAATAATCCATTTAGTTCTTTCGAATTCAAAAAATTTTGTGCACAGTACGATATTGAAATTTTAACAACGAGCCCAAGGTATCCGCAAGCTAATGGGCTAGCAGAAAAATCAGTCCAGATAGCCAAAAATCTAATTAGAAAGAGTGCCGATTCAAGGCAAGAACTTTGGTTGGCCCTACTAGAGTACCGAAATACTCCAATGAAAAACTCAATGCTTTCTCCGGCGGCGCGGAAATATTAATGGGTCGCAAGTTAAGAACTTTACTCCCAGCTCTTCAAACGCTATTTAACAGCAAAATTGATCATATAAAAACGATAGAGAATAATAGTAAGCGTAACGAGACATATTACAACCGGAGTGCTCGAGAAAAAGATGAATTTTATCAAAATCATGAAATATGGGTACAAAATAATAAATTGTGGGAAGCGGGTAAGATAGTAGTAACACATGAGTCTCCTCGTTCATATTGGGTAGAAAAAGAAGATAAATCGGGACTACTACGAAGAAATTCATCAGTTTTAAGACCACGAAAAGCTTAAGCCTTTAAAAAGAAAATAAACAAAATAGTATATTGTGCAACAAGGGCGTAAAGTAGCCGTTTGCGCACGCTGGCAGCAATAAACGCACGAGCGAAGCGAGTGTGTTTAGCTGCCAGTGTAAGCAATCGGCTACGCCCCGCCCGAATTGCACATTTTATTTTTCCCCACTAGTGAGGGAAATGTGCCACTAAAACGCACGCCTTTCCGGTTGGACAGTGGCTTATTATCCACTCGTGCTTTATATTGTGCAACAAGGGCGGTGCGTAGCCGACTGCGCACGCTGGCAGCAATAAACGCACGAGCGAAGCGAGTTTGTTTAGCTGCCAGCGTAAGCAATCGGCTACGCACCGCCCGAGTTGCACAATAAAGCACTAGTGGATAATAAGCCACTTTACAACCGGAAAGGCGTGCGTTTTAGTGGCACTTTTCCCTCACGCGTGTGGAAAAAATATAAAATCGGTTGTCTGTAAAGTCGGTTTACTGACGATAGTTGAACGTGACAACGTCATAAGAAGCCGCAATTATCGTTGCTATAAACAATTGACACCACATTCACTTTTCACTGCACTTCATACTTGACGAAAATATGTAAATGTATTATTGTATAGCAGCTGTCCACGCGGACGCATCGCTCACTCAAGTAGGAGAGAGACAGATGTCGAACGCTGCCGAACACGGAGGCCGATTGTGCTTCTTTGTCGCTCGTTCCGCGCTCTCGCTTGCACTTCAAGCCTTTAATGAAACGCCTCAGAGCGAGGTAACGCCGCATGAGTCATGTTTTTTCGTGCGTGCAGCCGGCTCCATCGAATTATAAGATGTTGTCACGTCAAAAAAAGCTGCAAATGCTGCGTGTTTCCTACTAAGGGTAGTTGCATTGGAAATTAGTACTAAGTAAGTATGCATTCAGTGAGCTTGTTACACATAATAGACTTGGGCGTTTATTAGGATAATAGGTTAAGATTAGTTTTAGTTTACGATGATATTATACAATGCGTTTGAATTGAAATAAGGTACTGTAGACATACTACATATTAAACTAATATTGGAATACTTACATTTTAAGATAATGGAAAAGGGGAGATGTAGTATGGCAATACTAGGAGTACGTATAACAAATCTGTAGACATGTGAGCACTATGTAACAAGAGCAATCAGTCTTGGAGTAACTACGGACCAAATAATAAACTAGCTGAAGCAGAGTCAAGTCTTTTATTAAATACTACACTTCTAGCGGATGTTCTTGAACAGTTCCGTTAAAGTTGTCATGTGACATATGGATTAGATCCAGGCTACTATTGTATCTCTCACCGTTTGGGAGTTACAGGGTGATTCGTAAATCAGGATGTTGCCTTATATGGGAACCGCTCTTGTATTTTTATCTTTTTTTCTCCGCATCGCAGCGACCCCAAACTGATCTCAAAAAATCACTATTTTGAAGCCCTTTCCAAAAAGGTCAAAACCATCCCCTATCCCCAACCCCTTGGCCACAATCACCCCTGGAAGTTGAAAAAATTAATTTTTTTTCGAGATTTGTCACCTTTCGCCCCACTTTAATCCGAAATTCACGTTATTAACATACCTACTTTTTATTTTTTTAAGCTTCCTCCTATTTAATTCTAATTTATTTCTCCACCTGATCAACGAGAGCATGCAGGGCAGTCTCGGTGGATTTGCCCTTGGTATAAGCATGCTGAGATTGAGACAGCCTACTCGGATTAATGTTATCCTTGATGTAGAGATCCAAAAGCCTTTCCAGGGTTTTAAGTAGGAAAGATGAAAGAGTAATCGGCCTAAAGTCCTTTGGTTTACTGTGTGAGGCCTTTTCCCCTTTCGGAATGAAAACGACCTTAACCTCCAGCCAGGACCTAGGGATATACGAAAACTGTAGACAGGCTTCAAATATGACTAACAGCCAAGGACTGATTAACATAGAAGCCATCTGGAGCTCCGCCGGAATAATACTATTCAAGCCCGGTGACTTGTGCGGCTTAAGGGGGTCCTCTAGTTTCTCGGGTCGAAAAAATCGATTTTTTTTCATAAATCACATCTACAACATGTGTAGAAAATGTGTGCCAAAGAATTTTTCGATATTCGAAGTGGTTCACAAGTAACGGCCCTGGAACGGAGCAGGTATACGGAGTATAACTCACATGCGCGAACTTTCAAACGCGTTTTTCTCGAAACACCATTTTTCGAAACGGTGACCACGATATTTAAAAAACGACTGCACCGATCTTGTTCAAATTTATACAGCATTTTTAATATGTTATAAGCCAGCGATTGAACTAGGATTATCATGATTGCTTCGATAGTTTTTTTTCTACGAGCGAAAAACTTAAAAAAAGATGAGTAAAAAATAGAATGTAATTTTTAAAAGTGTATAAAAAAGTCAATTTTTGTAATTTAGAATTCACTTTAGTTCAATCGCTAGTCTTAAATATGAAGATTAAAATGCCGTTTGGTTTTTTGACTTCAGATAATTAGAACAGCCGCAATCTTGGTCACCGTCAAGCACCTCTTTTACTTGATGTCTTCTTGTCGGCCACTATAACTTTTGTTCTGTTATATATTTTGACTTCAAAAAATGCGTAAAGCTTATTTAAATGTTAATAAAGATTATGCAAAAAAAAAAGTGCCATGGCTTCTCGATGGCACAGTAGACATGAATATGTCTTATATAATAAATGAAAAGAAAGATTTAAATGGTTTTATGTCGCGATATTGCGACATCTCTTACAAAATCTTTTCTATCGGATTGGAACCCGTCATCTAGAGCGTAGCAACTCGCCGTGAAAGCCCCTTTTTATTATAAGGATGGAAACTCTTCCCATTTCTAGGAATCCGCAGTGCGTGGCCTGGATGCGTGTCATCCGCGGCGCTGATTCCGAGTATTTTATCGAAAAAAAGCAAAAGCCACGTCGAAATATTGCATGTATAAAAACAGCCGGCGCGCACAACTTTTATGGGTTCGTCGAATTTACACAAATCCATGTCGTCCTGCGCGAAGAGAATTCTCTCATTCTCATTCACTAAGGGCCCCTCTGTCACTTCCCGCCTTCTTCTATAAACAAACGAAGGGAATGCACAATTTTTGGGATGAGATGAAGCTTCTTGTTATTTAGAAGTTTTTTGGTCATAGTAACGATTTTTGTGACATACATTCTTTTAAATAGACCCCAGGGATAAGACATATTCATGTCAACAATGAGATTGATTATTTCGATAGTTTGCCCGTAAAAAGTTATTAAAAAAGCCGTAAAAAAACCGAGCCGAGAAACTAGAGGACCCCCTATATAGCCCAGTCGAGCTTTTCGCGGCTGAGGACTCTTAGAGCAAGATCGCCAGCATCCTGAGTGACCGTTGATATCACAGTTTAGTTATCTGAGCAACCAGGAAAGTGAGTCTCAGTCAATAATTCGAGAGCTTCCATGCTCGTTGAAGTCCAGTCTTCATTCTGCTTCATCAGAAGCCCGGGTGCACATGGCGTAGCGGACAGTATCTTCCTTAAGCGACTGGCTTCAGATACCTTTTCCACTCCGCTACAGAATGTCTCCCACGAGGACCTCTTGCTCTTGGCCCTTCTGAGAGATTTCTTGAAGTTCCTTAGGCTCTCTTTATAGGCAGACCATTCATTGGTGCTCTTGGCCCTGTTGAACTGTTTTCGGCATTCTTTCCTGAGTGGCGTGATTTCATTTGTCCACCATGGTGGCTTGGGTTTGCCCCTGGGTTTACACGAGGGGCAGGCCATTTTGGCCGCTCTATTGCAGGCTCCAGTCAATACGCTTACCGCCCCATCAATGTCCTAACGTCCGTCCGTCCGCAGATGACTGGTGATCCTTCAATCGGTAAAGCTTGCTGGAGAGCCAAATTGTACTTGCCCCAGTTCGTTTTCCTCCTATTAACAAAGGGGTTGCGAGCTGGTTTAAGCAGATCCAGTCCGAACTCAATGTATGAGTGGTCGGACATCGAAGGCTCCCTTGAAACCCTCCAGTTTTTCACAATGTGAGCGGAGTTCTCAGAGCAAAGAGTTACGTCGAGAACCTCCCGTCTCACAGAGTTTACAAATGTGGGCTCATCACCCACGTTGCACACCTGAAGGTTGGAGCTAAGGAGATATTGGAGAAGAGACTCACCTCTATCATTTGTGTCCGAGCTGCCCCAGACCGTACGGTGGGCATTCGCATCAGTGCTAATCACCAACGCCTGCTTACGCCTAGCTGCCTCTGCGACGATTTCCCGCAAGGTTTCATGTGGACGGGGCTCCTCATGGTCATGGGCCATATAAGAGGACGCCAGCCAGATACTGTCCGAACCAAGTTCCACCATAACCGACAACGTATCTCTGTCACTGAAATGGTTCAATATAAAGGCATTATAGGTGGTGCTCACCAGAATGCAAGCTCTGGGTTTACTTACTCCTTTTGCGTAGAAGTTGCAATAGCCCTTCAGGTTGAGTCCGCAAACCCGGTCACCAGTGACCCATGGCTCTTGGACAAGAACAACATCCTCCCTCCTTTGAAAAAGGCGCAGGAGGAGTGCAGCAGATGCTGCCTTAGAGTGGTGTAGATTGA
Organism: Machimus rusticus; assembly: GCA_951509405.1. Taxonomy (NCBI): domain Eukaryota; kingdom Metazoa; phylum Arthropoda; class Insecta; order Diptera; family Asilidae; genus Machimus; species Machimus rusticus. Next base: position 21,130,800 of record OX608051.1, read on the forward strand.
TCTGCACCACTCTCAGCTTGGACACGTCGGGTAGGGGACACCTCTATCACCGTCATCTCGGCATCGTCGGTGTCAGAAAGTGGGATATCCTCCTCGGGATCATCGTATAGAAATAGGTCCACCAACAAACCAGAAGCTGATAGCGTGTCGCTACCCTTATCCAAGGATGTTGAAGGGGAAAGTGGGGGGAGTTCTTCAGCACCAGCCAAAGTCTCAGCTTCTTTTGCGGTGCTGATCTCCTTATTCTGTGCGTCATCGCCATCAAGTCCTTCTACTCTCTTGCCTTTTGTGTAGACGGACAATATGATGGAGTCGAAGCCATAAAAGATTTTGCCACCTTTAACCGCTAGGGGTGCCAGAGATTCCTCATTCAGGATCACAATGGCCAGCCTAGCCTTGCCCTGGACTTCGCCGACCTGCGCAATCTTCCAATCCTGGGTTGGAAGGGTTCGATTGCACATTCGAACAATCTTCAAGATTTTATCCGGATCGGAGGGCTCCGCCGGGATCCAAGTTCTAGCTCTTGGCCTGTTTGGGATCTCGTCCCTAGACACGACCTCGAGCTTAGCACCTGGCCAGACTTCGCCCAGGCAGGAGATCGCCGTCTTGTAGAGATCAGCCGACCGCTGATCCTCACAAGCGACTAACTTCACCCGACCCCGATACCACCCAGCATCTGAGCAACAGGGGGTAGGGCCGGGGGGCGGTTACACTTCCAGTTTCTTTTAACCTTCTGAAAGTCCTTGAAAATACCTTTTTGTCGGGTACACGCCGATTCGGGAATCTCCTTTGGTATTCCTAATTCTATTAATTATTATTATTCTACTAAACCGTACACGTAAATTATATCGGCATAATCTTCAACACTGAATTCTGCCATTTTTTCTATTAAAAACCCGTTCTTATCGATTGCTTCTTCAACTGTGGTCAATGTCCTTTCAAACTTACCCATTTTTATTCCATAATTCATAGGAGGAATTAGAAACGGAGCGTCAGGATACTTAAGAGTCAATACTGGATATCATAAACTAATAACGCCATTTAACAAGATTACATTTATTATTTTATAACTGTTTTGCTGGAATAATAAGAATGTATTAACTGTGTTTCCTAAACAAACATTTCCGACCTTGCTGTCATAAAAATTGTTTACTTAGCGACTTTTTCCATTATGTTGCAATAACGTAATTAGGTACCTGTGAGGATGTTTTAATTTCAGGACTTTTGCAATCCCTTTCTACCTGGGCATGTTGCATCTTTTTGGAAAGGTAATTAGATAGGTCACTTAAAAAAAAATAAAAAGTAGGTATGTTAATAATTTGAATTTCGGAGAAAAGTGAGGCGAAAGCTGAAAATTCGTGAAAAAAATAAATTTGTTCAACTTCCAGGGGTGATTGTGGCCAAGGGGTTGGGGAAAGAGGAGCGGTTTGGACCTTTTTGGAAAGGGCTTCAAAATAGTGATTTTTTGAGATCAGTTTGGGGTCGCTGCGATGCGTAAAAAAAAAGATAAAAATACAAGAGCGGTTCCCATATAAGGCAATATCCTGATTTACGAATCACCCTGTAACTGCCAAACGGTGAGAGATCCCCCCAACCCATAATTTGTATTATGATTATATGCTTCCTCAATTTAGATCTAACTGCACAGTTGGTTAGGGGTTGTCCATTAATCACGTGAGGCTCGAAAGGGGGGGGGAGGGGTTTTTAAAAAATCACGAAATATCACAAGGGGGAGGGAGGGGGTGTGATATCTCACGTATATTTATTTTTCGTTGAGCGCGCGCGCGCGATTTTTAAACCGAAAAACGACGCGTGAGCCTTGACTTGTTGTCTATAGAAATGCTCTTATACAATTTTGCCCTCTACAATATTACGCAATCAGTTTTACGATATCTGTTACCATTAATGAACAACTTGCAAAATCTTAAAGTACCATCATCAGTTTTTAGAGTCACTGTATATACAGGGTGTCCCACGAAACCTGTACCAACGAAAGTCTGTGGTTTGGGGACACCAATACCTATCGATTGGACACCACTTATGTTCCGCGATTTTTTGTAGTTTTTGAGTTATGATTTTTTTTGTTTTATTTTCAGTTTTTTAAAATTTTGGATGGTTTTAGCTATAACTTTTTCCGTGAAGTGATTCTTTCAGATTTTCTTTCTTAGTATTATGGCTAGCATGTACATATGTTCGTCTGTAAAAACACTAAACACCAAAATTTTAACTACTAGTAGCTCAGATTTTGATCACAAAGTTGAAATTTCGGTTTGAGAGAAATTTTTACTTGATTTCAACTTGAAAAAAAAAAACTTAACCCTGACTGAATAACTTCCTAATAGTTTTAAAAACTTTATGGGTTTTATAGCTTTCAAAATAACACAAAGAAATTGGTACTTTATAGGGCATTTTTATGAGAAAACTGAGTTTAAAGTTGATACAGTCGAAAATAGTGACATTTATTTCATGCATTTGAAATGACTTTTCTCACATTTTTCCGATTAATATGGTGAATAATTATGAATGTTGGCTAAGAAGATGTAAAATAACGTATTTACATAAAATTTTACTCGCAAATACGACTTTTTTTTAATACACAATTTAGGTTAAAAATCGGGCTTCACCTTCAAATTTTCAAAAAATTGTTTTTTTCAAAGGTTAATTTTGAATGGAATAAAAAGACATATCTTAATGAAACTATGTACATATACTTAATTGTTTTCAAACTACACGAAAACATTTTTTAAATATTTTTTGTGGCCCACTGTCGTCTGCTACAAATTTATTAAAAAAACATCAAAAAACCGCGGCGTGCATGATAACTGCCCTCAGAGAAGTCCGAAAAAAAAACAAAAAACGGGGTTTTAATCAGCATCAAAGCGGCCTTGAAATGAACTAAAAGAAAAAAAATTTCATTGGAAAATAACAAAATGGCGGCGTTTTTCGAAAATCGATCTATTTTTTCCCCGAAAATCGGTTATAACTCAAAAAATTTAATGCGGATTTTTTCATCCGTAGTTCATTCTGAGCAGTAAATGTAAAATGTGTAGATTAACGTGTTAACATTTCAGAACGATTGGATAAATACTTTTTTCTTAATCATGCACGCCAACTTTAAACACATTGTTTCGAGTAAATTGCGTTTTAAGTTAAAATTCAATATTTTTTTGTAATAAATCTTACCGAAATGTAATCTGCGATGCCTGGACCATACAATATACCTACCTTTTTAGAACGAAGTTCTTTATGGCGCACTATGCGTTGAAAAACTAGGCAGGTGAACATAGAGAAAACGACAGAGTAACGTTAAATTCCCCTCAATTTTGCTTTGCTCTACGCAAGTCCAGTCGAGCCCCTTAGGGTCTTGGCCATCTGGGGTCTAGTCGGTTTATTCGAGAGCTACTGTAGTAGTACTGTGAAGAGAGATAGAGAGAGAGAGAAAGAGAAAATTCAAAGTTCCCTGGCAGGCGGCAGCAGCGCATGTTTACTTTATTATACTTTCTTTGATGAATCTTATGATAGTTGTGTGTTTGTATGACGCATGTGTATGCTTCATACAGTGACGATTAAAATTCGTGTTACGTGTATTCAAATTTACGTGGATTATTATGATATTCAACAAAGTCACGCGTGCGCGCGTGTTTACATGTGTATAACCTATTCGTAGTAGTGTTGCATATTTTGTACGCATCGAAAAATAATCATGTCATACAATATGAACAGTGACAATTCTGGCCCTTCTAAGCAATCGGTGGAAGGCATAAACTCTTAAGTTACCAGGTTTTTTATTAGTTCGGTTTCCGTAATGTCACTGTGCGTGAAACCAAAGAAAATATAAAAATACTTTATTATACTTTCTTTCGTGAAACGACTATCAAGTGTGTGTATGTGTATGTGTATGCTTCATATAGTGGCAATTAAAAGTGGTGTTAGTATTTATATGCTACATGAATTCAAATTCAAGTGGAATTTATGATTCAACAAAGTCACGCGTTCGCGCGTTTGTACATGTGTATAACCTTTTCGTGATAGTGTTGCGTTTGCGTATTTTGTACGCAAAGAAGAATTTACGAATTCAGATCACGGACTATCAAATTTTAAAGTTTTTTTTTTAAGTTATTTTTTTTTAATTAATGCAATTTGAACCAAACTCGTTACTTGTGGCTTTTCAGGGTCGCTTGTTTCAAAACAACTGTCAGAATTTACGAATTCAGGATGGCGGACTGGTTAATTTTAAAGTTAATGCGATTTGCATCAAATTTGGTACTGAGGTTTTCGAGGTCGCTTATTTCAAATCAACTGGCAAAAATTTAAGAATTCAAGATGGCGGATTGTCAAATTGTAAAGTAAATGCGGTTTCCACCAAATTTGGTACCGGGGGGTTTTCGAGGTCGATTATTTCAAAACAACTGTCGGAATTTTCGAATTCAAGATGGCGGACTGTCAAATTTTACAGTTAGTGCGATTTGCACCAAACTTGAAAATTGGGGGATTTCGGGGTCGCTAATTTTAAAACAACTGTCAGGATGGCGGACTGTCAAATTTTAAAGTTAATGCGATTTGCACCAAACTTGGAACTTGGGAGTTTGCAGGGTGGCTTATTTCAAATCAACTGTCGGAATTTACGAATTAAAGATGGCGGACTGTCAAATTTTAAGTTTATGCGATTTGCACCAAACTCGGTACTTGGGGTTTTCGAGGACGGTTATTTCAAGTCAACTGTCAGAATTTACGAATTCAGGATGGCGGACTGTCAAATTTTAAAGTTCATTCTATTTGCACCAAACTCGAAACTTGGGGGTTTTCGAGGTCGGTTATTTCAAGTCAACTGTCAGAATTTACGAATTCAGGATGGCGGACTCTCAAATTTTAAAGTTAATACGATTTGCACCAAGCTTGGAACTTGAGAGTTTGCATGGAGGCTTATTTCAAATCAACTGTCAGAATTTACGAATTCAAGATGGCGGACTGTCAAATTTTAAAGTTAACGCGATTTGCACCAAACTTGAAAATTGGGGGTTTTCGGGGTCGCTAATTTCAAAACAACTGTCAAATTTTAAGAATTCAAGATGGCAGACTGTCAAATTTTAAAGTAACAGGATTTGAAACATTATAGGTAGGGAGAGGTAATATTTTTCATTTCCACACACTGTCAGCTGAACATAATTTGAAATACATCGGGAATTTACTTTGTGTGCTCAGCTGTGTGTAGTACTCTGAAAAATGGCCTTAAAATAGTTATGGTTGTTATTTATGTTTCACCCAATCAGAAAATTGAAGACGATATATTTCAAATTCATAGACAATTAAGTGAGTACAGTGAGGAGGGTGCCAGAAAATTATGTTGTGATCATGATAAGGTCCCACTCATTTTGGCTGCAGATTTTAACATTAATTTTGCAGATGCAAGATCTGATAATCTAGAAAAAAGGTCTGTTAGAAACATTTAATTTGTCAATAGATAATAATCCGAGACACTCAACAACAAAGTTTGGTACAACTATGTATTGATGCTGTTTTTTCAAGATATTTACCCAAAAAAGAGTCGCAGTGATGGTTGAATTGTAAAATAAAAATACTTAAATATGTCAAATTTTTTTAACCTTTTTATTATTTATATATTATAGCAGAACTTCGTTCTTACCAGGGGTCCTGAGACCCGCACGTTTCTTTTTTTGTTTTCAAAAGGTTCATTCTAACAAATTTTATCAAAAAACAAAGATGGTTTTTTTTGTAAATTTGAAAGTGCTAAGTCCCCTTAAAATATATACAAAATAAAATAATTTTTATAACGTTTTAAGAACTGTTTCATTTAAAAAATCCGTTATTTGAAATACATTTTTCAGAGCACATCGGCCCTGGTGTATGATGCAAGATTTATTTCCAAAGTTGTTAGTTTTGGGCATCCCTCCTCTTCTACGTTATATATATGTAGATGAACCATTTCCAAGTATTTGTTGAACCCAGCTTTTTTGGGATGTAACCATCACCCCATTTGAATCCATGGAGATTATGCCGAAGCCATTCAACATGCTTTTTTTCTGATCGAGTTAGCTCCTCATAAGGAAATGGTTATTGGAATATGTAGTGTTGGACTTGATTTTCACCGTTTAAAATTGCCAATTCTTTAAAAATAAATTCAGTTCTAGCTTGTATCCTTGAACCTCGATGACAATAATTGATGACCATCTCGGCAAGTTTTCGAGCTTCACCAGTTAAAGGAATGTATTCCACGATTCAATCATGCAGCAGTAAACAGTAAGCTGTTGTGTTGGCTGGGATATTTTCACTCCTCCTTAATTCCACTGGTCCAGATTTAACGGCCTCTTTTTGACGCGAACAATCAATAACTGAGATCGGCGCGTTATTTAAAAACTCTTCCCTTGAAAGGAGTGGCTGTAACTGACGACCATAGTACGAAGTTTGGAATTTTGTATACATGTTATACATATAGGAGAGAATATTGATTCCTATCAAACTTCAAGTTCAAGTCATCATAAGGGTATGATTCCGAATTCAAATGTACTTTAACATCTGTCTGTTTGCAATGATCAAACTTGCTAGCATCTTTTGTTTTATCATTTTTGCCATTTGTTTGGAGAGCTAGGATGATGTATCAGGGCTTTTCCATTTGCGCTGTTGTTTTAACAGACCAAGTGTGTGAATGTGTGTGAATGATATTTTTATCTCACGACCACTTTCAATGATTTTTAACAAGGCTAATTTTTGAGGGTGAGCAACATTAACATGGGGAACACGCCACTGAAGTTTAAATATTTAAATGTTTACAGCATCTGTTGGCGATACGACTGCATCTTCATCCGTCCTGCTCCGTATTAATACATATTAATTGATGTTTAGGGTTTGCGATAATTTTCCTATAATCTTCACCAAAGCCTAGAAGTGACTTTAATGGTACAAAGAAATTGAAAAATACCTTTGCAGGAGCAATTGATTCTTCGGGTGACCAGCCGGCATTTAGCAAAATTTGGCTCTAGTTTTTATTTGGTGATATATGTATAATTTTTAAGCGTCGTTGCAATCTCAAAATTTCTCGTTCTATCAATTTATACCGTTGATCTCATAACGAATTTCTTCAAAAAGAAAGGTCATAGCATTATAGTCAAATAAGGCAGTGCTGCACCTCTCTTCACCTTGCTTTTTCACTATAATTTCGCCATTTTCGAATTTCCTTCGTATCTAACGAACACTTCTATTTCTTCCATTTTGACAGTTCTTTTCCCGCCAAATTGCACATCGAGTAAGTTTGCTCCGACCTTTTTAAGACTGTCTAAAATGACTCGCGTAAATTTAACCGACTCGAGTAAGATATTGAACGGAAACTCGACGTCATAATTCCCACGCATACACACTCATCTTAGACTACACAGACGATAATTCGTCTGAGCTCAAGTAAAATTGTGAACGACGTAGAGTAATGCCAGTTCTCCAAAGCGCCGACCAACCATCCAACGAAAATGCCGAATTGCCTGAATTCGTGTGTAAAATACAAGCCCTTGCCTGAAGAGTTTTTTCACTTTTTGAATGAAAAAACTACTCACTTTTAATTTTAATGCTGGGCTGGAATTACCGCGCACATTTTTACAAGCACTTTGTGTTAAAATTAGTGCACTGAGTTCTTGACAACTGCTAGGACAGCTGTCTCACTGACAGTTATTCTAGTACAACACAACTGCTGAATGGGCGACAATAGCTGCGTTTTTTTAATGAACTGGATCCAGGTTTTAGTACGTTTTCTTCACATGAAAACCCGAAAACCCAGGTTTTATCGGGGTTTCTATCCGCATTGCCCCAATTTAAGTGGGAAATATTTGATTTTTCCCCGTAACCTCGATAGAAACCCCGATAAAACCTGGGTTTTCGGGTTTTCATGTGGAGAAAACGTACTAAAACCTGGATCCAGTTCATTAAAAAAACGCAGCTTATTACGCACACATGAAAAAATTAGCCAGGTTGACCATAACACGAGCGAAAGGGAATATGAGGCCAACATAATGAGTGTGTTTCTTTATTCATTCGGAATATTCGGAACACTCAATAAGCGTTTCTTTATTCGTCTAAAGTACGCCGAACATTCCGTTCCGCGGTTCTTTATTGCTGCGGAATATTTGGAAAGTATTCTTTTTGATCGGTCTCGGGAGGTAGAAAAAAAGGAATATTCTCCTGTGAGCTCAAAAGTACAAAACGGAACTGAACTACAGGAGCTACGATGGAACAAAATACTTGTAAATAAATGTTATGGCCAAATAGTTTTCCTTTTCAATCTGTTTTGCTTTATACATACATATATTAGCCGTGTTCTTTTCACATCGGATCCAATTCTAGGTTTTGGAGGAAATTTTCGATTGAATTGAATTTTTAAAAACCGTCACGTATATAAAGATTTTAACATTTTCGAAAGTCGCATCAAATTGCCATGATATTTACCCATTCAAACTTCAAAGCTTGAACCAGATAAATTTTTGGATCAAATTTTTGACGCATAAGTGGGTATAAATCCAGGCAATTTGATTTTATTTTCGAGAAATAAAAATTGTTTTATATGGTTGCTGCTCATAAAACTCAATTCTATACGAAATTTTCTTCAAAACCTAGAACTGGATCCGATGTGAAAAGAACACGGCTATTATATTTTAGCCGAAACAGGACCCTAGCCCTCTCAGCCGTCCCATCGGCCGGAAAATTTTCACGAATGCCCCTATGGGATGGGACCCATGCAATCGTGATCAAATGCAGCCTCTTAGCAATTTCAAGCATTTTCGGCACCAAGATATGTAGGTAGCTATCATGAGTGTTCTTCCTTTCAGACTGTCAGTGATTGTTAGTTCAAATAATGTCAAAATCGTATTCCACGTCGTTTCTTTATTCATTCTGTACTGTATATTCCGTGAAAATTCGATTCGTTCTCTTCCTCCCATGGAATGAATAAAGAAACACACCCAATGTGTGTGCGTGTTATCGACTTCTAGTAAAATTGTAGGGTTGGAAAAAATAACGGTACCAAGGTCAAAAATAGATAAGGAGATAATTGCCGGAGTGAACAGTCCCTGTAAGGTTTCATAGTCTTTCGTAAAAACCTTCTATATTACAAGCCGTCAAGTGGTCCGGTTTACGACTTATATTTTCTTTAAGCAAATACAAATAAAAGAAATAAAAAACTTAACTTCTAAGGGTTTCACTAATTATTTGACAAACTTGATCAACGATTGACTGTTTTCTAAGTAGAATCTTGATGATTCTATGAGAAATTCATTTAAAATGATTTTACTGGCAAATCTACTATTTTTTGATTTCTTAGAATGAAAAACCTTATGTTGCATATCAGTGAGTGTAAACTCTTCCTTCGTTAAAATCCCGTTTACAACTTTTACTTTTAACTTTCTTTGTTTACAATAGTAATAATTTATTATTGATGTGTAACATCTTTCGGTAATTTTCTAGATAAGGTCCCCACCCCCGGAGGGGGTGGGGCGGGGGTGGAGGTGATTCAGGGGGGTGTCCACATCACCCCCCCATAAAAATTTCCCGGCGGTCACCCCATAAAAAAAAGTTATAGCTCCATAAAAAAAAATTATAGCCTCATCAAAATTGGGATTTGATAAGGGCCCCACCCCCGTAGGGGGTGGGTCGGGGGTGGGGTTGATTCAAGAGGTGTCCACAACACCCCCCTACAAACATTTCGAGGCGGCCACCCCTTAAAAAAAAAGTTATAGCCCCATAAAAAAAAGTGATAACCCCATAAAAATAGGGATTTTTGCGATATAATAACGAAACGTTTTCGCTTATTTTCCGATTACTATCTTTGAGAATACACGGCTCCTAAATTTTTAGGCCCCCCTCCCCCCACCTACTCTAACCCCTCTCATATTATTACAAATATAATATAAGGAATAAATGCCGACTCACCAGTAACTCCGGGCCGGAGTACTCATACCGTCCAAGAATGCATGTGTACAAGCATACATGCACTAATCAATGCAGGCGGAAGTGAATATATGTGGAGCGCATACTTATATGCGCGCGCGTTTGTATGTGTGTGTAACCTGTCTGTGTATGTACCAATGTGCATGTATATTCAAATTCATACATAAGTTCACGCACACACACACACATATAATACATACATATAAGTATGCGCTCCACATATATACACTTGCACATATGTACATTGGTTATGTCATGTATTTTGTGTAATATGATGAGAGTGGGTGGGGTAGGTAAGGGGAGGGGGGCTAAAAATTGAGGAACCGTGTGTCCTCAAAGATAGTAATCGGTAAATAAGCTAAAATTTTTCGTTCTTACATATATCGCAAAAACCCCTTTTTTTATGGGGTTATTACTTTTTATTATTGGGCTTTAACTTTTTTTTATGGGGCGCTCGCCGCGATATTTTAGTTTGGGGGTGTTGTGCACACCCCCCTGAATCACCTCCACACCCGAGGCATCCTCTCTGGGATTGGGGGCCTTATCAAACCTCTATTTTTATGGGGTTAAATTTTTTTTTTTATGGGGCTATAACTTTTTTTTATGGAGTGACCGCCGCGAAATTTTTATGGGGGGGTGATGTGGACACCCCCCTGAATCACTCCCACCCCCGCCCCACCCCCTCCGGGGGTGGGGACCTTATCTAGAAAATTACCCATCTTTCCTCTCGATTTCCTGCAATCTGTGGGAGTGATTTCGGAAAAAGGGACGGAAGTGTGTAACAGGAAGTGGGAAAGTGCGCGCTATTTGATTTGTCAAATTTTAAAGTTAATGCGATTTGCACCAAACTTGGAAATTGGGGGTGTGCGGGGTCGCTTATTTCCAATCAACTGTCAGAATTTACGAATTCAAGATGTCGAACTCTCAAATTTTAAAATTAATGCAATTTTCATCACACTTGGACCTTGAGGGTTTTCGGGGTCGCTTATTTTAAATCAACTGTCAGGTTCTACGAATTCAAGATGGCGGACTGTCAAATTTTAAATTAAATGCGATTTGCACCATACTTGGATCTTGAGAGTTTGCAGGGTGGCTTATTTCAAATCAACTGTCAGAATTTACGAATTCAAGATGGCGGACTGTCAAATTTTAAATTTAATGTGATTTGCACATGTTACACATAATATGAGACTACTGTGAGGCTTGCTCGTTTTTTACTTTATTAACTGAAATCATTTGGAAAGGTATTGACATGAATATGTCTTATCCCTGGGGTCTATTTAAAAAAATGTATGTCACAAAAACCGTTACTATGACCAAAGAACTTCTAAATAACAAGATGCTTCTTCTCAGCCCAAAAATTGTGCATTCCCTTCGTTTGTTTATAGAAGAAGGCGGGAAGTGACAGAGGGGCCCTTAGTGAATGAGAATGAGAGAATTCTCTTCGCACAGGACGACATGGATTTGTGTAAATTCGACGAACCCATAAAAGTTGCGCGCGCCGGCTGTTTTTATACATGCAATATTTCGACGTGGCTTTTGTTTTTTTTTCGATAAAATACTCGGAATCAGCGCCGCGGATGACACGCATCCAGGCCACGCACTGCCGGTTCCTAGAAATGGGAAGAGTTTCCATCCTTATAATAAAAGGGGGCTCTCACGGCGGGTTGCTACGCTCTAGATGACGGGTTCCAATCCGATAGAAAAGATTTTGTAAGAGAGCGGGTCGCAATATTTCTTTTCATTTATTATATAAGACATATTCATGTCTACTGTGCCATCGAGAAGCCATGGCACTTTTTTTTTTTATTAGAAGTTTGTTTGCCGTTGTTCCGGAGAATCCAACTTTTAAATTTTTTATTTGATATGAGTCAATTTGGCATTCACGAATTCCTTCGTGAGTTGATAAGGATGGATGGATAACATTTAACTAGATTGGAGAGGGTAATGTTGTATTGTATTGTAATACGCTAATAATTTTGTCTGTTTTTATGGTTCCGTAGCCAAATGGCAAAAAACGGAACCCTTATGGATTCGTCATGTCTGTCTGTCCGTCCGTATGTCACAGCCACTTTTTCCGAAACTATAAGAACTATACTGTTGAAACTTGGTAAGTAGATGTATTCTGTGAACCGCATTAAGATTTTCACACAAAAATAGAAAAAAAACAATAAATTTTGGGGGTTCCCCATATTTAGAACTGAAACTCAAAAATTTGTTTTCATCAAACCCATACGTGTGGGGTATCTATGGATAGGTCTTCAAAAATTATATTGAGGTCTCTAATATCACTTTTTTCTAAACTGAATAGTTTGCGCGAGAGACACTTGTGTGTCCATCCCCCTGTAAATTCTAAAATAAGAGAAATATAAAACTAAAAAAAATATATGATGTACATTACCATGCAAACTTCCACCGAAAATTGGTTTGAACGAGATCTAGTAAGTAGTTTTTTTTTAATACGTCATAAATCGTAAACCGCAATTTACCCTTCATTCAATCAACTCAAATATAAAAATAAAAAAAAACATTTAATTTCATAAACATAAACCTTATGCATAAACCGTGAACCATTATTCTAATAATAAATCTGTAATAGGTGCCTATTACTATTATTAAAACATCGATCAAAGCTACAATGAACTACAAGAACTTTTATATTATGTTACTTGCTGCTACGGAACCCTTCATGGGCGAGTCCGACTCGCACTTGGCCGCTTTTTATTTATATAGTTAAGCTGATGTCAAATGTCGCAATATTAAGTTTTTTTTTTGTCGGTTTCGTTTTTTTTTTTTTGTAAAGTTCTGTGTTAGTTCTCTGTCAATCAAGATAGAGTCATATAATTTGTTGGTTAATTCATTAAAATTATTGTTGACCTGTTTGTTCGAAATGATTATGTTTGAATGGCTGTGATTGTTGGTGTCGATGAATTCTATTCTAAGTGTTGGTTTATCATTATTGTTTGGGGTCTTTTGTGATTAAATTACATTCTTATTTTTTCTATAATTTCCGTATGGTTTCTGTGTTCCCATTGGGTATACAGTTGCGAATTTTGTGAATTTATCGATAAAGACCATAAAACGTTTGTTTTTAATTGGTGTAAGTGTCCATGTATTAGGATTTATGTTCTTTTGAACTTGGATTTTATCGGTTTTCTGACGTATTTTGAACGTTAGCATATATCTTTATTATTAATAACCTTATTGATAATTATTGTCAGGTCTTTGTGAAATACAGTCATGTGTAAAAGTTTAAAATCACTTCATATTTTCATGGTTGAGCAAATTTCGTGCTTCTTCTATCTCCTTTTTTACAATAAGCAATGATTAATTTATTTATTAAAAGATCAACGATACTCATAATTTGTCAGTTAAAAAAAAAATTTTAAAATAGTACACTTCATTTAAAAAAAAGTTAATAATTGTTAAATAATATTTGTGTAAAGTTTAAAATCGTTTCATATTTGCTGCCTCAGCCCTTACAAAGGACCGTTTAGTTCTTATGCTTTGTTTTATTCATTGGGGCGGTGAGTAAACAATGCAAAGTGCAAATGACAGAACTAAACTATTTTTACCGTTATGTTCAGTAATTAACGACCTTTCCTTAAAAATAAGCAACTTTATCTTATTTTTGCCGCTAAAGCATCATTATATGGGTAAAAGAGCTATAAGATCACCAATTCTTTTGCAGATAAAACGTTTTAAATGGTAGCAAATAAAATTATGAGTGGTTTACTCCATATTTACTATTGTTTAAGGTAATTGCTTTACACAACGCGGGAAACTCGCAAGGGAAAATAGCTGCACAACTCGGAAATAGCCAAACTTGCGTCCATAAAACCACAAGTACGCTCAAACAAATTCCATTAAGCACAAAGAACGATCAGGACGTCCGTGAGTAGTTTCAGAAAGGGTAAATTGAGCTCTCGTTAGAATAGTAAAAGTGTAAAAACTACTTTGAAATTTCTCGCCTTAAACTGTCAGCTCACGCTCGACTACTTTTCTTTTCTTATCTATGTCTACGTTTCCGTGTCATTATTGTGTGAAGTTGCTTTTCTGTTAAATAAATATTTCAACTGATAAAACAAGTTTATTTTCATTTAATTTATCAGGTTATGGGCCCAGAAAAGCCCAGAAAAGCCCAGTTATAATTGCAACGCAAAAAAAAAAATATTGTGATAAAAATAAAATAAAAATAAAAAAACTGCGAAACAAAAACATACATCTGCACATAACCTCAACTACGTGGTGTGTAGATGTAGATGTAGATTTCGAGAGGCGGGCAGAATGGCCCAGCACTTAGACCATAGGGTCCATTGTACATACCTCAGTGGAAGATCTGTCATCTGTAATTTAATCTCGTTGCCCTCTGTGAGCCGTAAGACGTTTAGTTCGTCTAACGAAACTCAGCTACGTGGTGTGACTTTTTGTTATTGACTCTTATGCCCGGTTTCACAGTGTCGGTTTAAACCTTCGCTCAGTTGAACCTGAGATTTAAGTTTAAACTCTAGCTCAAGTCAAAACTGTTTCACAGTTTGTTTTTGTGCTCAGCTCAACTGAACTTAGTGTAGTGGATTTTTGCAGTACTCCCTTCTCAACAATGCAATATAGTGCGAAACTTTCTTCACAATTCGACACGCTGATGATTTCGAGATGCCAATTAAATCTCCAGCAGTCAACAAGAAACTCCCTGTCGCATAAAATCGTAGTGTTAAAAGAAACATACAATCAGCACTAATTGCGTTATTCCTACAAAAATAATGATTACAATATTATGTTTAATACATTACAAAAACGTAATTCAACGAACCATGTCGTTTTATGTTTAATACGCATCCGTATCTGCTCTAGTATTTCCCAGGCACATTGCTTGCTCATTCTGAAGCGAGTATAAAATTCGGAATCATCCCAATAATTGAAACTTTTTCGACTGTAAAATCTTTTCAGTCTAGGTACACGCACTAACACGTGTTATGTACACTGGGTGGTGTACAATAACAATTGAGATCTTATTCTGGACGTGAATAAGATCTCTTTTGTTTTACTGCCCCGGGTTTGGCCCTGGAGGTACTTTGTGCACAAGATCTCGGAAGCAGCGTGAATCGCTTTACTTCTCGAGATCGGGATACGGGATAGGGAGCAGCGGTAACGCTTTAACTCCCCTGTTGTGTGAACTTCGCACTGAAACACTAAATTCGGTCTTATCGGAACTCTTTATTTAACGGCACTTAGCACTAAATACAAGTTTACTTTGTAATCACTCCGGACTCGCGACTCCCTAGTTTTCCGACTTAAGTGCTTTTCGGGTGCTTAAGTATTTTTTAATTCCGCGTCCGCGCCGCTTGACTCTTTGACTTAGACTTCAAGAATTCAAAACTAAAACTCAGAACCAAGAACTAAGAACCAAGAACTAAGAACTAAGAAGAGACCTTTTAGTTCGACGGATCGGGTACTTATAGTTCCCCGGTCAGGTCTTGGAATTCTTCCAATATTCCAATCGCCCTGACCGCGCGCGTCGCTGCTTTTCCAGTGCACATGTCGCGCGTCAGCATAAATTGCCGGGAACGTGTGTCTGGGTCACTGTAAGGTGATCGCCCAGACATAACCCGAGAAGTTGCAATTGTTGGATTTGCGACTTTCAATTATTGCGAAATACCTCAAATTTTGTGCATGTTAAATCTTGAATTTTGGTATTTCATCATCTTGAGGTTTTATGCGTCGATTTTAGTTAATACAATGTACCCAAAATCTGGATGAGATTTTGGTACATAACACACGCAATAATATTCTTCATCACTTTCATCAATAAGATCATCTAAAATTTCTTCCATTATTTCACAAATTATTTCTTTTCACAATTGAAAAAATTATGTAAATCAAAAAGCACACGTTCACTGCGACTATATTGAAAAAGAATGAAGTTTCAATCACTTAAACCCTGAGCTTTGGCTTAAACGGCCAAATTCGGTAGCTCAAGTTCAACTAAATTTTGAACTAAGTTCAACACTTGAACCACCACTGTGAAACAGTAAAATGAGTTGAGCAAAAGTTTAAACCTGAACGAAGGTTTAAACCGACACTGTGAAACCGGGCATTACAAAAGTAATTTCGATTTTGAACTGAGTAATTTCGTGAATATGGCAGCGAATAATTCATTGGCATTAATTGAAAACTTAACTGGCCGTGAAAACTATGCAACTTGGCGGTTTGCAGTGAAAACATACCTACAATACGAAGATTTGTGGAACTGCATTGAAAAACCCGACCCGGCTGCATCAGTGAACACGAAACGTGATACAAAGGCAAAAACAAAGATAATCCTTCTGGTTGACCCACTGAATTATGTGCATATACAAGAAGCGTGCACTGCAAAAGAAGTATGGGACAATTTGTCATCGGCATTTGATGACTCCGGGCTGACACGCCGAGTCGGTTTGCTGCGTGATCTCTGTAACACCTTTACACCTCGCTCACTGGATGTCAAAACGTAGAAGAGTATGTGAGTAAAATAATTTCTACTGCTCATAAGCTCCGTAACATTGGCTTCAAAGTAGACGATGAGTGGCTTGGTACATTGCTGCTCTCTGGTCTGCCCGAATCTTATGAGCCAATGATAATAGCTATAGAAAGCTCAGGCATGAAGATAACTTCAGATTCTGTGAAAGCAAAATTATTACAAGATATTAGAAAATCTGAGAATGATTCTACCGCATTTGCAGTAAATAAAAACTTTAAGAAAAATGATAAGAAACAGTCTAAAGGTCCGAGATGCTACACTTGTAATAAATATGGTCATAAAAGTCCAGAATGTAAATTCAAACCAAAGAACACACCACAAAAGACGAACAGCTCTTCCTATGCTGCTGTGTTTATGGTTTCATCCCGACATGATGATGCTTGGTATGTGGACTCCGGTGCATCTACACATATGACAAAACATAAGGACTTGCTTCAGGCAGAAACTACTCCTGTCATTCAGAACATAAGAGTTGCAGACAATAAAGTATTACCTGTGAAATGCACAGCACAAGTGAGCTTAGATGTGTACAATGACAAAGGGCAAGAAAACAAGATATTGTTTACAAATGTTCTGTATGTACCAGAACTGGCAACTAATCTGCTATCCGTGAGCCAGATTATCCGAAGTGGCGGCCAAGTAATTTTTGATAGTACAGGCTGTGTTATTATGAACAATAAGAATCAGATAGTAGTAACAGTAAGCATCATCAGCAACATGTACCGGCTAAATATGCCTGGAGGCTTTGCATGCATGTCCGATGTTGAAGAGCAAGATACTTACCTGTGGCACCAAAGAATGGGACATTTAAACTTTCATAGTTTACAGAAGATGTCAGAAAGTACTGACCATGTAATTTTCTCAGCAAAACCTGAAAATCTGACATGTTTAACCTGTAAAGAAGGTAAACAGACACGATTACCTTTTAAAAGTGAAGGCTCTAAAACAGAAAGTCTACTTGAATTGGTCCATTCAGATATTTGTGGGCCCATGGAAACATCATCACTAGGTGGTGCCAAATATTTTATAACATTTCTCGACAACTTCTCAAAGAAGATTTTTGTCTACTTTCTTCGCAACAAGTCTGAGGCTTTTGAAAAATTCAAAGAATTTAAAAATGAAGCTGAGAATCAGTTAGATGCTCGTATAAAAATTCTTCGCACAGACAACGGCCTGGAATATGTAAACAAGAACTTCTCCGATTTCTTGAAAGGTGCCGGAATCATACACCAATCGACCACACCATACACTCCTGAACAGAACGGGACAGCAGAACGCATGAACAGGACATTAGTAGAACGAGCAAAATGCATGCTTATAAATGCCAACTTGCCGAAAATGTATTGGGTTGATGATGCAATACATACTGCTGCCTATGTCATCAATCGTTCTCCAACACAATCTTTATCCTTCAAAACTCCAGAAGAAATGTGGTCTGGTCGGAAACCAAATGTAAATCACATGCGTATATTTGGATGTGAGGCTATGGTTCACCTGCCTGAAGAAAAAAGAAAGAAGTGGGACCCAAAGGCACACAAGATGATATTTATTGGATATTGTGACCACACTAAAGGTTACAGATTTATAATACCTAACACTAGAAAAATAATAAAAAGCAGAGATGCTATATTTCTTGAGTCTACTGTAAAAAGAGATTATGTTCCTGTGAAGTTGTCACCAACAAATTCTGAAACGAACAAAGACCAGGAGGTGAAAGCAGGTAAAAGTGATGTTTCAACAGATGAGGATACTACTACAGAAAGCTCATATGGAACAGTAAGAGGAAATAAATCTGATAGTGAATACCTACCTGACTTCAGTCTCGACGCTCCTCAAATCAGTAATATAACCTTGAGACCTAGAACCAGAAAAATACAGGAAAACATCGAACAAAATGATTATGAAGAAAGTACTTACCTGTGTAGACACGAAGAGGTCCTGTCAAACGTCCCTGAAACATACACAGAAGCTATCAACTCAGTTAATAAAGAATTATGGATAGAATCAATCAATGAAGAATTAAATGCTCATCGAAAAAATGAAACCTGGACATTGGTGGGAAAACCTCCAAATGCCAAAGTAATCGGATGCAAATGGGTGTTCCGGATTAAAGAAGAATCAACAGGTCCCCGATACAAATCACGACTCTGTGCAAAGGGCTATGCACAAACAGCAGGTATTGACTACAAGGAAACATTTGCACCTACAGTCAGATATGATTCAATCCGCTTATTACTATCTGTGGCTGTCCAACATAATCTAAAAATAATCCAACTTGATGTCAAAACAGCCTTCCTGTATGGCGAGCTTGAAGAAACCATACTGATGACTCCACCTGAAGGTTTATCCTGTGATAAAAGTATGGTGTGTAAACTCAACAAGTCACTGTATGGATTGAAACAGGCTCCACGATGCTGGAACAACAAATTTGACTCAGTCCTAAAAAAATTTGATTTTGTCAATAGTAAAGCTGATCAATGTGTTTATATTGGTCAAGTCAACAAGAAGAAATGCTACCTTTGCCTGTATGTCGACGATGGATTATTGTTTTCTACAGATGAATCAGCATTAAAGGAAATAACAAAAGACTTAAAAACGATATTTGAAATAAAAATACTAAAAACACCAAGTAACTTTGTGGGCATGCAAATTGAAATATTAAGTAACTGCAGATTTATACATCAGGCTAAATATGTGGAACAAATGTTGAACAGATTTAATATGAACAATGCTAACCCCAACAGCGTTCCAGTCGATCCACATGTGAAATTACAAAAAGGGAATGGCGAGCCTGAGAAGAACATACCCTACAGAGAGGCTGTGGGCTCCCTTATGCATCTGGCCATAGTGAGTCGACCTGATGTAATGTTTGCTGTCAGTCTGGTGAGTCGATTTCTTAACTGTTATAATGTAAGCCATTGGAATGCTGTCAAAAAAATCTTTAAATATCTGAAAGATACAAAAGAATATGGATTGTGTTACTCACCCACAAACTGTTCAGAAGTCACTGGTTACAGCGACGCTGATTATGCAAATGATATCGACACAAGACGATCAGTAACCGGCTATGTCTTTATAAAGAGTGGAGCAGCTGTAACTTGGTCCAGTCAAAAACAACAGACTGTTGCCCTGTCTACAACTGAGACAGAATTTATGGCAGCCTGTGCCGCAACCAAAGAAGGACTGTGGATTAAACAACTACTATCTGATATTGGCGAATATCAACAGGCAACCATGTGTCTCAATTTAGACAATCAGAGTGCAATAAACGTTATTAAAAATGTTAACTTTCACAAACGTTGCAAACACATTGACATAAAATACCATTTTATTAAAGAAAAATATCAGCAAAAAATTATAGCTTTAAAATATGTAAGCACTAATAACCAGTTTGCAGACATACTAACAAAAGCATTGTCAAAAGAAAAGTTTCAATTCTTAAGATCAAAACTTGGAATGTTGTTGCCAAATTATATATAAGGCTTGAATGTAAGGGGAGTGTAAAAACTACTTTGAAATTTCTCGCCTTAAACTGTCAGCTCACGCTCGACTACTTTTCTTTTCTTATCTATGTCTACGCTTCCGTGTCATTATTGTGTGAAGTTGCTTTTCTGTTAAATAAATATTTCTACTGATAAAACAAGTTTATTTTCATTTAATTTATTAAAAAAGAAAATCGCATTCGATGCTACTTCGAACATGCGAATCTCCTTAGTAACAAAACTGGTGTTGAAATTTCAGCAGCCCATGTAGGCAGAATTTTATGGGGTTTAAATTGTTGCAAACGAAATGCTGTTAAAAACCCTGCTTCAAAGTAAGCTAGGCGAAATTAGACCATTAGTGATTGGAAAAAAGTCGTTTTACCGACGAAAGCACGTTCCAGCTATACCCAAACAGTAGAATTCGAGTTCGTCGTCTTCCTAAAGAACAGTTCAAATTATCATGTGTGTATGTTCAAACACAATATGGCGGAGAAAAGGTTACAGTTGGGGGTGTGTAGCCTGGGAAGGCTTTATTGATCTGGAACTAATCACATAGTCCATAAATGCTGGTACCTATGTTGATATTCTGCAGAGGAAGATGCTGCCTTTAATTGAATGAAACATGCTTTTAAGGGGGACAATTTTCCAACAAGACAATGCTCGTCCACATACTGCCAGAACTACCCTTGACTGGTTTCAACAAAATAATATTAACGTTTTACCATGGCCGGCGTGTAGCCCAGACCTGAACATAATTCAAAATGTGTGAAAGGTTCTGGGAGAAAGGATCATTAACAGAAATCCTGAAAACCTAGGTCAATTAAAGAATTTACTAAAAGAAAAGTGGAAGAATTTAACACCTGAACTCTCGCACTTTCTTTCTTATTTGCTTCTTCGCCGAATTCAAGATTGCATTACAGCTAAGGGATACTACTTGAAGGGTTGAAGCAACAAATACCTAGCGATTTTAAACTTTTACACAAGTATTTTCTAACAATTAATCAGGCCAATTACCGAAGTCGAGTCGAGCAAGTGCCGAGTCGACGGGAGGAAGTGTCGAGCAATTTTAGATTACTAAAGTCGAGTTTGATCGAAAAGTGTCGACCTTCCGTCTAATTTTCAGTCGAACGCGGTTGTTTACTCGACTGTCATATAATTATTTTTCTGCGCGGTGTTAGAAGTGGCCTTTTGAAAAATGCATGTTTGTTATCTATATTTTATTACAAAGAGAAGACAATTTGAAAGGTTGTTGGCTCTTATGGAGCAAAATGTTGGTATTGCCAGGGGTTATATTATAATAAAGGAAAAATGAAAATATACGTAAAGGCTGTATGGGAATCGGTAGCCGAGGAATTAAATAGTATGGAACCTCCAATAAGAAAAGGAATGCATCTTTGTTGAGACGAAAGCACTTTATAAACCTAAAAAAAAAATTCTGTTACAATTAATTTCAAATTTGGACACATTCACACACTCGGGGTTAGGCAACTCCAACGGATTCGATTTATGTTTCAAATTTCTTCGGATCAACTTTAAATCCTCACTTTCAGATTCGTCATTTACAAAAAACAGCACAATTGAATCCATTTTTCCGTTCAACTGAAATTGTCAAATCCTAGTAGGATCAGATTGAAGTTAGGTATAATTTCATTATTAAACGTTTTCTGCCGACTTTGGTATGGCAATACTTTATCCCTGAATCGAGCTACTGTTGGTCGAGTTCTGTGATACGAAAACAGAGCTTACTCGACAGCTGAGCTGTGTTTCTCTCGAATTTCGAGTTGACTCGATTCGACTTCGGTAATTGGCCTGATTAACTTTTTTTCAAATGAAGTGTACTATTTTAAAAAAAAAATTTTTAACTGACAAATTATGAGTATCGTTGATATTTTAATAAATAAATTAATCATTGCTTCTTATAAAAAATGTCATAGAAGAAGCACGAAATTTGCTCAGCCATGAAAATATGAAGTGATTTTAAATTTTTACACATGACTGTATTTTAGTTTTTAGATCTTCGTAGAATGCAATAATACCTGGATGCTTTTATTCTTTGGGTTGAATCGACACCACTATAATTAGCTCTTCTTTAGTTTTAATATCTTGGGAAAAATAGGAACATTTTAAAAATTTGGTATTTGGGAATTCTCTGATTAGTGTTAATTGGATAATGAACTCATGATCTGTTATTTGTGAATAAATGGCTACTTTGTTAACTGCGGCATAAATGGCTGTATCTTTTGATTGCGTTGGCTTAGATTTGATTTTTTCACAGCTCCAAGGGTCAGTAGACCTGAGTATTTGATATAAATTCCAGCTTGATACCTCCACGCGTTCCTGAGAAAAAGGGTCTCGACTGACAGACAGACAGACAGACGGACGGACGGACGGACGGAGGTACGGAACCCTAAAAATTGACTCAAACACCATTGACAATTTAATAAGGTCGATGCCCAATCGAATTTTTGAATTAATTCAAAATAATGGTGGTCACACGAAAACTAGCACTGAACGTCTCGGTCAGTGTATTAATTTCGTGTTCGTTGGTGTTAATTCGACTGAGAAAGTCTGCTATTTGGTTTTCCTTGCATTTTAAGTATTCAATTTTAATATTGGCTGCCTAGGGATAGAATCCATCGTTGTAGCCTTGGGCCCAAATCTTTCCCTAAATATTTGGTGTGTAACAATTTTAAAGCTTGATGGTCCGTTTTAAGTTCAAATTCTTTGCCATAAAAGTATGGTCGGAAGTATTTCACGGCCCATACAATGGCAAGTAAGAAGTAAGTAATACTTTTTCGTTCGTATTGTATCTGATTTCGTGGTTATTAAAAGTTCTACTTGCATAGACAATTGGAGGATTATCTTAAAGTAATACAGCACCAATAGTAAACTGGCTGGCATCAGTGTTTAGCTTAATTTTTTTTTTAAGTCGGGGTATTTGAGAATGGAATGAGAAGTTATGAGAGCTTTCAACTGTTCAAAGGCGGGGCTTATGTATCCCTTCTAGAACGGCGACAGCGGTCAAAATGACAGCTGTGATTATTCTAAAGGCTTTCTTGTAATTACAAGTGTCGATGTCAAAATAATTGATTTACAGAGTTTGTAACAAGGTTATATTTATATATGTACCTATATGTACATAATATGTTATAATAATAAAACCGTATTACAATTTTGGTTTTTAGTTTTTTTTTCCACAAAAATCATGCAGGAAAATCTTGTTTTTGTTCTTTTAAATCACCGCCATTTTATTATTTATCAATAAATATTAATAATCTTAGAATGTGCTATAGCTATTCATGTGTAGAATATGTGGTTAAAATTTCATAAGGATCGGTTCAGTGGTTCCGGAGAAATAACCGCTGCCGACCGAAAAAACGCTGTTCGAGAAAAACGCGTTTAACTTTTTTTATGACAAATTATAAAAAAATCTTCACTTCACTTAATCAGTGATGTCTGCACCTTACAAAATGCCTTCTATTTCTACTTTTAGATACATATACTTCCGACAAAAGTAAAACAAAAAAAAGATCGATTTCTTGAAAATTCTAAAATTTCAATAAACATTTTTGTTTCAGGTGGGGCCCTATCGCAGGCAAAAGGAGCATTTTCCACTTGGTGGTCATCAATAACAACCCCTCCAGCTTCTAGCAACAGCCTTACGGGTAATCAGCAACCAACATTCCAGAATGACTCCAACAATGAAACCAAAATTGATAGCAAACAGTCTGCCGGGTTTGACGAAGAAGACGTCGTGGAAGAAGAGCAAGTGGAGAATCGAAATGATACATCCGTCTTTGATGAGGAAATGCCCGACAAACTTCCAAAAAAGCAACAGGGAATAATTGAGGTCGCCAAAGAGGCTGAAATCTTAGATTCAAATCGACGGAGCAGCGATGTCTTCACGGTGTAATCAAAACGCAGCAACCACCAAATATCTTGGCCGCATTATTCGTATATACTATCTTGTTACGCATCATATTAAATTCGAATACATATTTACGAGGAGACTATAATTAAAAGACGATACAAATGTGATCCGGAGAGCGATTACAGCATAAAGCGCGAGATTGTCTTCAGTTCATTAGTTTTTGTGATTCTTTTTTTTTTCTTACGTGCAATTAGGTTCATACACACCATTGATTTGAACAGAGCTCCAGACTTTAGTTTTAGTTTTTAGCTTAAAACAAGGAGAAAAGAAGTTTGGTCGTTTTCATTGCCGCTAGATTTGTGTAATTAACTACTTGAAAATGTAAATTTGTTAGGGTGTAACCGACTCAGTGTTTACTTATGTTCAACAAATTATGTAAAGAATGTATTAAATCACGTTTATATTATATAATTATTTAAATAAAAAATCATATACTTAGTACGACAATGCCTCTGTATACATATACATACATATATATATATATTTTGATTGCCTCAAAAAAATTAATAGCCACTAGAACACTAAGAGCTAAAACGATCGCCTCCAGGAAGTTTCCAAATACCCTAAGGGGATTCCTCGTTATATTGTGCCCTCCTGTTAACTTCCTCCTGAAACATTTGGTCCTTCGAGTCTGGATAGGGCGCCTCCCAGGTAGGTGAGTCAATAATTACACAATATATTTAATTCAAGTGCGTGATATTGGTGCTTTTAAAACTTTAAAACGGGCTCACTGATAGCAAACCGATCTTAGTTTACGGTATCGCGAAGGTACACACATGGTACTCATAGACAGTGATCATTGCCGGGATTATATATAAAAATAATAATAAAATATATAAAGAAATAAATTTCTTTGGTTTTCGGTGTAAAGGATTCTATCGGTTGATCATTCTTGAGTGACATCTCATATTCCGTGTGGCGCTATAATTTCTCAATAAAGTTAAAAAAAGCGGCCAAGTGCGAGTCGGACTCGCCCATGAAGGGTTCCGTAGCAGCAAGTAACATAATATAAAAGTTCTTGTAGTTCGTTGTAACTTTGATCGATTAAAAAAAAACTACTTACTAGATCTCATTCAAACCAATTTTCGGTGGAAGTTTGCATGGTAATGTACATCATATATTTTTTTTAGTTTTATCATTCTAGTATTTTAGAAGTTACAGGGGGGGGACACACATTTTACCACTTTGGAAGTGTCTTTCCCGCAAACTATTCAGTTTAGAAAAAAATTATATTAGAAACCACAATATCATTTTTGAAGACCTATCCATAGATACCCCACACGTATGGGTTTGATGAAAAAAAAATTTTTGAGTTTCAGTTCTAAGTATGGGGGACCCCCAAAAAAAATTTTTTTTTCTATTTTTGTTTGAAAATCTTAATGCGGTTCACAGAATACATCTTCTTTCCAAGTTTCAATAGTATAGTTCTTATAGTTTCGGAAAAAAGTGGCTGTGACATACGGACGGACAGACAGCCAGACATGACGAATCTATAAGGGTTCCGTTTTTTGCCATTTGGCTACGGAACCCTAAAAAGGAGCCAAAGAGAAAGGCATGGTTGGATTTGATTGAGGAATTGGGCTCCAAAGGTAAGGTTATGAAGTTGTGGAGTACTGTTAAGAAAATTAAGGGAGCTAGGAGGAGGTGCGACAATTTTGAGAACGAGGATTTTGCGGGTAGGTTTTTGAGTATGTTAAATAATAAAGCGGTGGCACCATCTGTTATTCCTGAACTGAGAGATGTTGAGCGTGACTCACCTGTGAATTGGTCTTTGAGAGATCTGGAGAGTGTACTGAGTAGCAAGTCAGGAAATTCTGCTCCTGGGGTGGATAGTATAACCTTTTCTATGTTGAGGGACCTGTCAGTTGATGGTAAAAATGCCCTAATTCTTTACTTGAAAAAAATAGTTGAGTTGGTTTCTGTTCCCGATAAATGGCTTGATATCAAAATAGCTCCAATCCTTAAACCCGGTAAAGACCCAAATGAGATGAATAGTTTTAGACCTATTTCGCTAATTTGTGTGCCGCTTAAAGTTGTTAATTGCCTAATAAAATCGTACATTGTTGACTTGCTTGAGAGGAGGGGTGGACTGCCCTCGTCTTCATTTGCATTCAGAAGGGGTAGATCGGCCACGGTGTGTTTGGGACTCATTAAACAGAGAATCGCCAGTTTAAAAAAATCTAAGAAGTATATGTTGC
Source organism: Machimus rusticus (assembly GCA_951509405.1). NCBI lineage: Eukaryota > Metazoa > Arthropoda > Insecta > Diptera > Asilidae > Machimus > Machimus rusticus. The sequence goes on from OX608051.1 coordinate 21,156,873, forward strand.
CATGATCACTGTTGACCTTGACAGTGTAGACCTGGGGAAACTTTATGCCGCCCTCTTAACTGTTGGAGTTCCGTTGGTATTCATTAATTGGATTATCAATTTCTTCAAGGCTAGGAGATTGAAGTTGGGAAAAAATAGTGTTAAAGCGGTTGGAGGTATACCACAGGGCTGTGTCTTAAGTCCCGTGCTGTATAATGTCTACACTGCACCCCTTCATAAATCTGTTACAGAGGAAATAGAGCTTTATCAGTTTTCTGAGGACTTTTGTCTTTTAGTAGCTGGAGATAGCAAGATGGAAATTGAGGGGGTGTTGCAGAGGAATGGATAATTTTGCGTCTTGTGCTCATGGTCTGGGTATCAAGATTAGTGCCTCTAAGTCTAAGGTCATGTGTGTGGGGGCGAGAGGTGGTCTGTCTCTCTTTATAAATGGCACAAAGGTAACTGGTTCGAATAACATTAAATTTTTGGGTTGGACCTTCAGTAGCAATCAGAAAAGTGGAGCTCATTTTAGAAGCGCGATTGCTACTTTAGAAAAAAATCAGAGGATTATATCCATTTTGAGTGGAACCAGGTTTGGTGTTAGACCTAAGACTGCTTTGGTTCTACACAGGTCCCTAATTAGATCTAAGATTGAGTATTCGCGATCGTTGTCTTATGATGAATCCAGAACCCTTGAAAAGAAGATTGGTATAACTATTAATAAATTTATTAGAAAGAGTCTGGGGCTTGCTCGGTCTACTCCAGTACAGATTTTGTATGCGCTGGCTGGTGAGTTGCCTCCACATTTGAGAGCGGAAGTTATTACGTCAAGAGAAATTCCTAGAATTCAGATGGCTATTCCATCCTTTTTAGGGATGATAAATTGTGACAATCCCACGACTCCCTTTGAAAAATTTTTCTTCAAATTCAAAGAGATTTTTGATCTGGTCAGGAGTGACTCTGTAACCCTTGTCGACCTTCCTGGGCCTGAGGTTAATACGAGTTTTTTCTCTGGTATAGGTGTTCAGAGTCAAATCAATCAGGAGATGGTGACTCGCTTGATGTCTGAGAAGAGAGCCTCCTTTCCTCTCGAGGATGTAATTGTTTCCACAGATGCTTCGGTTTTTGAGGATAGAGTGGGTCTGGGTGTGTTTTTTTCCATTGATGGGGATGAGAGATCCTTTCTGTTCCCTTGGAGACTCTCGACGCTGTCAGCTGAACTTATGGCCATTAAATTGGCTCTTAAGGCAGCTATTGACAAAGACTTGAAAAAAATTATCATTTTGACTGATAGCCTGAATGGCTGTAACTCACTAAAGAATCGAGCTTACAATCACCTTGTTTTTGATATTTTTGTCTTGATTGGGGAGTTTGATTCAGTAAAGTTTGTTTGGGTTCCCTCACATAGAGGCATCTTAGAAAATGATAAAGTGGATGAGTTGGCTAATTTGGGCAGGATTCGGGGAGAACCTGTGGGCCACTACCTTTTGGCTGAGGATGCTGTTTTGAACATAAGCGGTAAAATCAATAGTGTTGGAATTTAAAACTTGCAATTAAATAATTGGCAACCTTATACCCGGCTACCAGACCAGAAGAGCGTGGATGATCTCTCATCATAGCATCAAATCATCTTTTTCATCAAAGAGGAGACAGAGCGTCGATGGTTATCACATGAAATTTATTTATTTATTTATTTATTTATTTATTTATTTATTTATTTATTTATTTATTTATTAGTCTACAGAGTATATCTCCTACAGACAATACAAAATGTTAATATAAATTAACAACTACCAAATTTTACAATTAAGCTTTACTAGAGCAATATGAGATTGGTTCATGCTGTCCATAGCACGTTCTATGTTTCTCAATATAGAGCAAAGGTCTAGATCTGAGAGATAAATAAGGAACATAAATATTGATGAGAGTAACAAGCGCAGTTGATTTAATGTGAAAACAAAGAATATCACGAATAAACATAATACCATGTATGGTACATCGTTTTTCCAATGTCTGCAGACCAAGAAGCAAACATCTGGAATCATATGGAGGGATTCCATTCTGCCAATTAAGTTTACGTACCGCGAATCGTGTAAATGCCGTCTGTACTGATTCAATCCGTGTAGATTGCTGTTCTGTTAAAGGATTCCATACGGTAGACGCATACTCCAATTGAGACCGAACCAAAGACACATAAAGCAATTTTTAGAGTTATAGGATCACGAAAATCCGTAGAGTTTCTTTTAATAAATTCTAACATTCTAAACGCTTTACAACACACAATATCAACATGAGATGCAGCACTAAACTTACAATCAAAAGTCACACCCAAATCACATACAACATCAGGAGCGTCAATAAATGCCGCCCCAATATTATATGAGTAAGCCAAGGGATCTTTAAGACGATAGAAAGAGAACCTTTTACATTTAGAAGAATTTAATTCAAGACAATTAGTTTTGCACCAGCTAGCAAGCACATCAAGCTCACATTGAAGCGAAATACAATCAGACAAAGACGAAATAGATGCAAAAATTGTTCACGCCCTGTTAGATTGGAAGTAAACCAATTTTGAATAGCAGAATGAAACCCGAAAGTGCGCAGCTTATTAACTAATAAATTAGTATTAACTCTGTCAAATGCCTTAACAAAATCAGTATATATGTATAACGTCGACCTGTTCTCCACGTTCCACAGAATTAATAGCAAAGCTTTTAAAAATTGTAGGGTTAGTGACGGTTAATTTGCCACTAGTAAAGCCATGCTGCTCCTCACAAATGGAACTCATAGCATTAAAGTAAATTCGATACTTTACCAAACTCTCAAAACACTTAGGTAAAGGCAATAATTTCGCAATTCCCCTATAGTTAACAATTTTATCACGCCGGCCAGACTTATAGAGTGGCTTAATATATGAAAATTTCCAATTATCCAGAAATATACCTAATCTGAGACAGGTTAAAAATTATAGAGAGAGGAAGGGATAATTCATCTCTACAGTTCTTTAGCAGCATGTTGCATATCAGGTCAGACCCATGGAAGGTGCTATTATCAAGCTTACTACACCACAATTGAATGTCACAGTTATCCAACTGAATTAAGGTCGCTGCACACTTGCCGGCACGGCACGAAACCGACACGCTCCGGCACCGTCCGACACCGGCAAATATCATGCACACTATACCGACAGTTGGCGGCGACCGAACTTCAGTTCAGCCGAAAAATAAATTGCGAAGGAGATAGAAATATGTATATACGATGTCAAAATTTAATGAAAAATAGTTAATTGCAATAGCAATGCTGTTGAACGAGGAAGAATATACGAGAGTACTACATATATTCTGGGACAGAAGAAGTGAAGGAGAGTTTGTGACTCTTTACAAAACGCTTGTGAATAATGAGTCAAAATGCTACTTATATTTTCAGATGAGTGTCGCCCAATTTGATTGGTTGCATGCAAATTGGTCCTGAAAATAAAAAGAGGAATACTGTCACTATATTTTTTATCTGCCATGCAACATTTTCCCTTGCAAGCTCAATTAACTTCTCTTGATGCATTCTTGAACTCCGATCAGCGACCGACAACTGTCGGTCGGAATTCTTTCCAACGATACCCACCGACAGTGTAGGTGCCGGATCGGGCCGTTGTCGTGCTGTTGCCGGTAAGTGTGCGTGAGTGCATTTGCTTACAGAGAAGAATATTTTGTTGTGTCGTGCAGGGTCGTGTCTTGCCGGCAAGTGTGCAGCGACCTTTAGTCCCATGCTTACAGCCGAGGACAAGTTCCCAGAATACACTCAATCATTTGGAGCATCACTTCCATCGTTAGCGTACACAGATTCAAAATGCTGCGCAAACAGATCACAACTTTCTAAGACATTGTTTGATATAACACCATTATATTCCATATTCACAGGTATAGACGAACAGCACCGTTTAGTATTAATATAAGTAAAGAAGGCTTTGCTATCGTTTTTAATATTATTCTCAACCGAATGAATATACTGTTTTAATAGAAATTCATGCAAGAAATGATACTCTCTAAGAAGACTTTTAAATTTAAAAAAGTTTGATTCAATTTGATTAGACATGTAAATTTTATGAGCTTTTCTTTTCGCATTTTTTAACCTTATCAACCCTCTGTTAAACCAAGGGGGATGGTTGGCAGAAGATGGCACAGTAATCGGTATATAACGTTTAATACCACATATTGCATTGTGTAAATTTAGTGTAAACCATATCCAAATTATCAGAGCCACTTTTAAACTCGGTATACCAATCAATACAATTTAAATAGTTTTTCAAACCATCATAGTCGCCTTTTGAGAAGTTATACTTCAAGGGTTTTAGTTCAGAGAGTTTAGCTACATTATAAGCACTAATGTTAAGAATAGCAGGTTTGTGATACATATCTACTTTAGTCAAAGGTAATAAAGCCTCAGTAACATTATGGATCAATTCTGAACTTAAAAATATTAAATCTAAGTACCTATCAATATAATTACTTAAGTTATTTACTTGATTAAGATTGAAACTATAGAAGCCGAGTCAATAATAATGCAGAAAAGAACATCGCTTGCAGGTGGTATGTAGCTTAGGCAAATAACTAAATCGCCAAAACCCGGTAGATAGACCTGAGCGGCAATTTGCTCCAATTCAGAATGCTCAAGCGACAGCACTTTAGCAGTATATTTTGATTTGACTGCGATTAATAAACCACCACCACGGATTCTGCCAGTCGCAAGAGGGCAACGATCTTCCCTAAAAACGCAATACATAATTGTTTTCATCAAAAAATTCAGATTCGGTGTCAGCCATGTCTCAGTCAATGTCAGTCGTTAATGATAACATTTGATAATATCTCTCTCGATTTAGTGCACATCCCTCTAATATTCTGATAATAAAGAGAAAATAATTTATTTTTTATCTTGTCTGCAGTTATTTGAACCTCGTTTTTTGGAATATTTACAAAGTCCCGAATAACAACACCAGCCGACCATAAAGTCGGATTTAGCAATTTTTGCTGAAAATTATCCGGTACTGTCAGTTTAAATGTTACGAATCTTAGCGACGACAAATCAGCACCAGTTTTAGTCAAACGTTTGCATTTTATATTTGAAGCCTCAATCCTCAGGCAACCAGCAACATAATTGACAAGGCTATCTTCAGAAGTAATTGGATTAAGCCGGGATAAATGAAGCCATTTATAGCTTATGACACCACAAACATCACACATATTAGCTCCAGTTCCGACGATTTTCAACCGTTTTTGCTTCTTATGACGTACCAAGGACCAGTCGGACGATAACGCTGCATGATCAATTTGCGAAGCAATGCCGTTCATGCTCCCAACACCTTCAGCTGATGCACTAGAGTCATTAACGTCAACAGAATCCGGGGCGCCAGAATGAGCCTCACAATTCCGCAAAGCGCTGTCAGTTACCTTAGCAGCATTTGAACTACTTCCACTGATCCCCGCGCTCGTAGCAGACACATCACAGGCAATAGCCTCAACACAAACCGAAGCATCAGATTGCACGTCTACGTTTTTCAAAGCAACGTCACAAGCCTTAACTGTGACACCGGCTGATCCGCAAGAAATCTCATCGAGTTCAACAGCGACAGCTCTATCGGCTTCAATAGAGGGATCCGTAGGCGCTATGATGGAGTTTTCAGCAGAAATCTTCTTTGCCGATGACGACCCTCCGCTCTTTTTCGCCATGGGGAGACAGCCCATCGATGTAGCCTTCTTCCTCGATTGTAGAGACAATGAAAAAAGTTTCGAATCTACATAATGCGAATTCCCAGATGAAGCATTAGATGGCAAAACCAATTTCTGATTCGAATATGCCTTTGCCTCCGACGTAGAGAGCGGGCGCTGCTTAATAGAATTAGAAGAAGCGCTTCTCCCATTGGAATTAACATTACTTTTACGCGGAGCATTGAAGGATGCATTTTGCTCGAAAAAAAGTTTACCAAAATCAGTCCTTAATGAAGCAACCTCAGCACACAATTTGTCTATTAATCCACTAATATTACTTAGCGTATTCAATTTTTACTTTCCGCATTTCCAAAGAACACAATTATTAGTCTTGTAGCGGCATCATCAGCGGAAGGCACTTTGATTTTTTTATATATGATTATAACTTGTAACTACGATATGGAAGTAGGTGGAGAAAGGAAGGCTAGGTTTTTTTTATTGTGACACAAATTATTATTCGTCTTTTGTCTTGGTTTAAAAGGTTGAATAAAAGATTTTAATAATAATAATTTTATCTAAAAGGACTTTTTATTAAAAAGAAATAAAAGAAATAAAATAAAATAAAATAAACATATATGAAATATCTTGATTTAATAAATAAAATAAAATATGGGAAACTGATGTTTTCACCCCATATTACTGGTGACCCCGACTTAAAAGAAACCCCGACTTAAAAGAAATCCCGACTTAAAAGAAATCCCGACTTAAAAGAAATCCCGACGTTAAAGAAGAAAGAAAAAAGAATTTTCCAAAAAAAACAAGAACAATTTTACGAAGAAAGAAAAAAAAAAAGAATTTTTAAAGGACACAAACGCAATTTAAAGAAGAAAGAAAAAAGGAAGAGAATTACGAAAAATTAAAGTGAGAGAAATTAATCCGGTATTGTAAACTTTCTCCATTTATTTATCTAAATTTCCACTTTTATACCTTTTATTGTTGTTTGTTAAATTGTAATGAATAATCAAACGGAACGTTCCGCCGGTGATGCCCCTTCCAGCCCAGCTGTTCCACCGAGAACCAATTTTTCAGAAATTGCAGCTGTTGCTGTTAAACCTCCACCTTTTTGGAAGGATTTACCAGCTTTCTGGTTCGATCGGTTAGAAGCCCAATTTGCTCTGGCTAGAATAACTTGCCAAATGACCAAATTTAACTACGTCTTATCCTCTTTAGATGGGGATGTTATTCGAATCATCAGTGATATTTTACGTTCTCCTGATCCTGTGCACCCTTACGACCAATTAAAAAATTCTATTACAAACCGTTTATCCGCAAGTGAATCCTCGAAATTAAATCATTTATTGAGTGACTTGGAATTGGGAGATAGACGACCTTCACAACTCCTCCGGGAGATGAAGGAACTTGGTAACGGTAAGGTGGGAGATGATTTCTTACGCACCTTATGGTTACAACGTCTACCTGAAAGTATGCAGACAATCCTGGCTTGTAACCCGGGAAATTTAATGGATCTTGCCAATTGTGCGGACAAAATTGCTGAAGTTCAATCGAAACCTTCCTTATTTACTTTTTCTGCACCACAACCAGATACTATTTCCAAATTAACAGCGCAAGTAGAATGGCTTACTCAAGAATTTAAAAAATTAAACAGTTCAATCTATAATCGCCGTCGCTCAAATTCTCGCTCTAGGTCGACTAACAGAAAAGTAGTCACAACTGATGATAATTCGACTACTCAAAACGACAAATTATGTTGGTATCACCACAAATTCGGGAAGAAGGCTTTTAAATGCATCGATCCTTGTAATTGGTCTCAAATTATTCAAAATTCACCGTCAAAAAACTAAGTCGCTTGTCATCAAAGGCGACTGGTGACGCTTGCGAATTTAGAAGTCGCCTTCACATTTTTGATAAATCTTCAAACAGAAATTTTTTAGTAGATACTGGTGCTGAGGTTTCAGTCATTCCAGTACCCTCTACACACAATCTTTTACCAACAGGTTTCCGTCTGGCAGCAGCAAATTCCTCTCCGATTAATACCTACGGTCGTAGGATTTTAACTCTCGACCTAGGTCTTCGAAGAAAATTTACCTGGCAATTTATTATTGCTGACATTAGAAAACCTATTTTAGGCGCTGATTTTCTCAGTCATTATAAGCTGCTCATTGATTTATCACGTGGTTTACTTATCGATTCAGAAACTTCCTTGCAATCTAATGGCACTTTATCTAAAGGACCACAAACTAATCTTTCGGTACTAATAGACAGTTCAATAGACAGAAGAATCCGCCAACTATTACAAAAGTTTCATGACATTACTGTAGACACTAATTTCGCAAAGCCAGTTAAACATTCTGTCACTCATCGTATCCTTACTCTTGGTAATCCTATCGTCTCAAAAGTTCGCCGTCTTTCAACTGATAAATTACTAGCGGCAAGAAAGGAATTTGATTTTCTATTAAAACAAGGAATCTGTAGGCCATCTAACTCTTGTTGGTCCTCGCCTCTTCACTTGGTGAAGAAAAGTAATGGCGATTGGAGACCCTGTGGCGATTACCGCCGCCTAAATGCTATCACAATTCCGGATAGATACCCTATCCCTTTGATTCATGACTTTGCACATAATCTTCTAAATTGTAAAGTATTTTCAACTCTAGATCTGGCAAAAGCTTATCATCAAATTCCGGTTGAGCCCGAAGATATTCCTAAAACGGCAATATGTACTCCGTTCGGACTGTTTGAATTTACCAGAATGACTTTCGGTTTATGCAATGCGGCTCAAACATTTCAACGGTTCATTCATTCAATTTTACAAAATTTTCCTTTCTGCTTTGTATATTTAGATGATATTTTAATAGCTTCTAAATCTGAAGATGAACATTTATTACATTTACAAGAGATCTTTCAAAAATTTCTTGAACAAGGATTAATAATTAACGTTGAAAAATGCCGTTTTATGCAGAAGCAAGTTAAATTCCTTGGTCATCTCATCAGCCCTAATGGTATCAAACCATCAACTGATAGAGTACAGGCCATTTCAAATTTTAAACGACCGGAAACAGTTAAAGAATTACGTAGATTCTTAGGCATGATGAATTTTTATCGTAGATTCATCCCTAATGCAGCGGAACACCAAAATTTACTGTATAATTTCCTTAAAGGTGATAAAAAACATAGCTCTAAAAAAATAATTTGGAACTCGGAATCAATTAAAGCATTTGAGCTTTCAAAATCTCTACTTTCGGAGGCAACCTTGTTAACATTCCCAAGCCCTTCTGCGGAGTTAGCTCTTTTCGTAGATGCATCAGACATCGCAATAGGCGCAGCACTTCAACAGAAAATCAATAATTCTTGGCAACCTCTTGGTTTTTTTTCTGTAAAATTAAACCCTGCACAATGTAAATATAGCACATATGATAGAGAACTTTTAGCTGCTTATCAAGGTATTAAATATTTTCGGCATTTTCTCGAAACTTGTCCATTCATTTTATTTACAGATCATAAACCTTTGACATTTGCTTTTAGACAAAAGCCAGATAAAGCAACGCCTAGACAACTTCGGCATTTAGACTTTATTGGTCAGTTCACAACTAACATTCAGCATATCTCCGGTAAAGATAATGTAGTAGCGGATACACTATCGCGATTAGAAGAGATTAAACTTTTAGGACCTATTGATTTTGAGGCCATAGTAAAAATTCAAGAGAAAGATGAAAATTTGCAAGATCTTATTAAAAATTCTTCATATAAATTTTCAAAATATCCTATTTTTGGTAGCGAGTTATTAATATTTTGCGAAAAGACAAAAACTAAAGCACGACCTTATATTCCAAAAGAATTTCGTTATCAGGTTTTTAAAGCTAACCACAATTTAGCTCATCCAAGTGTTCGAGCAACCAATAAAATGATAACTTCAAAATATTTTTGGCCCTTAATGAATACAGATATTAACAACTGGACCAGAAGTTGTATAGCTTGTCAAAAAAGTAAAATCTCTCGTCATGTAAAAAATAACTTTGGTTCCTTTCCTATAACTTCATCACGCTTTCAGAATATTCATGTGGATCTTATCGGACCTCTTCCACCTTCTGAAGGATTTAGATACTGCTTGACAATCATAGATAGATTCACTCGATGGCCTGAGGCAATTCCCTTATCGGACAACTCTGCGGAATCTTGCGCTACAGCACTTTGTCGAGACTGGATTTCACGTTTCGGAATTCCTAAAATTATTATTACAGATCAGGGTCGTCAATTCGAATCAACGCTCTTTAAAGAACTATCCAAAATTCTAGGTTTTAAACGAAATCGTACTACTGCCTACCATCCCCAGGCAAATGGTTTACTGGAACGTTGGCATCGCACATTAAAAACCAGTATTATGACTTATAACAATAAATCTTGGTCTAAAGATTTACCATTTATTCTGCTTGGGTTAAGAAGTGCCTTAAAAGAGGAGAGTTTAGCGACCCCGGCAGAATTAGTTTATGGGGAATCCTTACGACTTCCGGGAGATTTTTTAAAGCAATCTAAAAATACGCCTTTCGTACAAAGTGATTTCGTCAAGCACTTGCAAAATTTATTTTCAAAAATCCAACCAATTTCAACTTCTTATCATTCCGGTACAAAATTTTTTAAATTCAAAGAGTTAAAGACTTGTTCACATGTTTTCGTAAGAACTGATGCAAATAGAACTCCGTTACAACGGCCTTACGAAGGTCCATTTCCCGTCATTTCAAGAAACACATCATACTTTACCTTGCACATTAGGGATAAAGAAGTCAACATTTCCGTAAATAGACTAAAACCATGCTTTTCAACCGTTAATATAAGTGACGATAATGATGATTCGAATAACAATTCCATTAATGTAGACTTTTCAAAAATAAAAGATCAGCCAGTGCCTGATGAAATACCTCAGGATGGTCATAAACCAGAGTCTATGACATCCTCATTTAAAAATTTTAAGTCTCCAAATTTAACAAAACATATAAAAAAAGTTAGATTTGCTTCAAATATACTTTGAGTCCGAGCTGATGCAACCAGAAAGATGTTTCGCCGAACCAGTGGTTCAGCTGGTGGGGGAGTATTGTAGCGGCATCATCAGCGGAAGGCACTTTGATTTTTTTATATATGATTATAACTTGTAACTACGATATGGAAGTAGGTGGAGAAAGGAAGGCTAGGTTTTTTTTATTGTGACACAAATTATTATTCGTCTTTTGTCTTGGTTTAAAAGGTTGAATAAAAGATTTTAATAATAATAATTTTATCTAAAAGGACTTTTTATTAAAAAGAAATAAAAGAAATAAAATAAAATAAAATAAACATATATGAAATATCTTGATTTAATAAATAAAATAAAATATGGGAAACTGATGTTTTCACCCCATAGTCTCAATCGTTTTAATAGCAGCATCATCAAGTCTTGAACAACATTTATGAAAAAAGTTTTCACACAAAAAGCACATAACGTTTTTCTTATCAAAAAGTTTTTCACTACAAACCACAACTACCATGACCTTTTAATTCAGTCATAACTATTATTAAGCAAATAAGTAAGAAATTAATAAAATCAAAACTAGAGAACTAGAAAACACGTCTACATGCTTCCGCAGTCAGAGCTTCGCTCTAATCTCTAATTATCCTCGTCGTCAAGAGAATATCGAGGCATATCGATCTATTGGGATCCTCCTGCACTCCTTCTCATTTTTTCTGATAAGAGTGCTTATCACCGCAAGAGCAGATTCCAGGGGGCAATTCGGACATTCGGATCTGAACGCCCAGCAGCAGCACAGCCACGCAGCAAGCCCAGCACCATCCAGCCACGGAACGAAATCATCAGCAAGCCCGGTGGACATAAGTTTTAATCAAATTGTACGCGAATTAATAAATACTAGTGGTCGCCCTGTGGTCGAAATTCGACCTACCGAGGTTACTACGAAAAATACGACTGTACACAGCCTACTATGTGTTTGAAATTGGCACTTTCAATAATAAAATTACGACAGTTTGACCACAGACTACTATGCGTTCGACATAGACAATATGAACGTAAATAATGAATTTATTTTATTTTATTTAATGTATTTATAACACATATTATATATAAATTTTAGCTTTGTGCACTTCTTCTCTATATAAACTTTAACCATGCAAAATCTCAAACTCCTCAGTCCGTGCAATTTGCTTAAAAAGGGGTCCAAAGATTTCCCTTCACGTATTAATATATAGATTGTGTAAAGTGAGTTCCTCTTTATATGGTGCCCCCTGTTAATTTCCTCCTGAAACAAATAGTGAGTGGGGTAGGGAATTTTCTGAGGCCTCTGTTAATAAGGACAGATTCTTTTATTCCATCGTTCGAGCACCTATGCGTAAACCCTGGTTTGTACAGTCTAGTCTGCCCACTAGAATAGTGAGAATGTTGAATAGAATGTTGTCTGGCCATACTTTTGATAGAGTCAGATTGTTGAGTTGAAGATTGGTGGACAGTGAGGTTTGTGAAACTGTCGAGGATCCTGAGCATTTAGTGCTTAGATGCTCAAGATTTAATTAGATCAGAGAAGGGTTTCCGCTGCTGATTCGTGCGAGCAGTCTGTTGGAGGTTGTGGTACCCTTCAGTATTGAAAAACTTGACATGTTGGGCCATTTCTTGATTGAGACTGGAATTAGTTTATGAATGTTGTCCCCACGCTTCTGGTTCTCTTTTTTGAGTTGTTACCTGTTTTCTGGGTTTTGATGGCCCTCCCCGGTCAGGTTTACTCTTTAGTTTGTAAGAATAATATTAAATTTGGTTATACCGTATTTTTAAGTTCAGTAAAGTGTTGTAAAGCTGGTAGTCCGGTCAAAATAGACACAAAAAAGTCCAAACCTAGACAAAATTCCGACAGAGCTCAAAATTTGCACAGACCTTCGAATAGTCATTTTAAATAAAATGTGAAAAGTCCCCATCGATCCGACATGGGCTAAAATTTGTATTCAATTGAGTTAGTAGGTACTACTGAAAAAAAAATTGAATAAGTAGGTACTACTGATTGCACTTTAATAAAAATTTGGTGATATGTTTTATGAAGTGAGGAAATGGAAAGTGTTTAATTGAAAGTGTGATTTCCCATATCGATCCATATCCTATAGTTGGATAAGAAAATAACGTTTTCTTCGGTAGCACGTGGATCTACGTTGAACGGTACCCTATATGGATAATGCTCGGTTATGTTGTGTAGCGGTACCGATCGATAGTATTATCGAAATTTTTGAAATTGTAACGATACCCCTCCCTCGGTACCGATCGATAGTATTATCGAAATTTTTGAAATTGTAGCCATACCCCTCCCTCGGCAACGTTTGGAGTTGCCCTAAATATGACACGGGCGACAACTCCGGTTTCGTCTCGCCCGTGCAAAAATGCGCTGAACCAGCGGCGTCGCCCGCTGAGTTCGTAGGAAATGCGCGTGCAGGTGCAGCGTGAGAAACGCGCACTCAGCGCATTTCCCGCAGGCCGACCGGGAACCTTAAGTTCTCGGCGGCTTAGAAAAGTCAGTTGCTGTCGAATCGTGAACTGTGAAAGTGACTGTTTTGATCACTTAAGGCGAATAAAGTAAATAAGGTTCCGCTTGAGTTAGGAATAAGGAAGAAAAGAAAGTAAAGTCCGAGGGTGGCATCGTGCCTGCTCGTGAGGAAGTTATATTGTAAACCTGTGGAAAGTGATAATAAATACTGACAAACAAGTTAAAGTGTTGTCCTTTTGCATTCCCTGCTCTGAAACTACGAGTACCATAATTATATTATTGTTGTTGAAAAATATACAACAATTGGCGCAGCCGGTAGGATCAAGGGCTTTGCGAAGCCCCATCGCTCCAGGGTATTCAACTATAGTTGCCTCTGCTCCAGGTGACCAAGCAATTACCCTAATTTTAAGGGAGGACAACTTTAGTCGCCGCTGTTCCAGGCAAACAAGCGATCTCCCTGCGAAATCCCCAGTCGTGCAAAAAGGCACCAACGAGGGATTGTAATTATTTATTGATCGCCCCAGGAAGGAAGTGAATGTCAGGTGAGGACTTACCCGCCTACATCCCAGCTGAGGAGGACAAGACAGCAACTCCAACATCGAGGGAGCACCCCGACGCCTCAACAACAGCATCGAGGGAGAAACCCGCCGCATCGGCTACTACATCGAGGGAGAAACCCGCCGCATCGGCTACTACATCGAGGTAGCAACCCAGCACCTCGACATCACCCGAAGCAACAGCATACCAGCCAGGCCTAAGACATAGGAGCGGAACGGTGATTCCCCGTTCTTTACCAGTAAGTCTAGAATATCATTCAAAATTTTTGTTAGAAAGGGTGCGAGCGCCAGAAGCCGGATTTACCAATCGGCATTTTGAGCTAATAAATAAAAAATTTGAAGAAACAAGCGAACAGAAAGAAGCTCGCATTGTAAAAGCTAAAAAAGACTCGGAAGAATTCCAAGAGGAAATAAGAAAATTTAAAGAACGCTCGCAGCCTTTCCACTTATTAGATAATACGGGTGCTGTAGATTTAAGCTTAAAAAGTGAAAGTGCTAGTTATCTAGAATCGATAATTCACGGCCTGTCCGGGTGGCTAAGCGCTACTTTCGCGGAATCGTCGGACGAATCGTTCGGTAGTCCTAAATTTAATCAGAGGGCTTCATCCCCGTTAACACCCGCGAAAAGCAAAGAAGTGGAAGTGTTCAAAATGGCTAATCACGATAAGGTCATTAAGTATACGACTCAAATGGTTCCCCTATTTTCGGGAGAACCTAGCCCACTGTTGAGCCAAGAGCTCCAGACATTCTTGGGTTGTTGTCATCAGGTCGAAAGTTGCCTGTCGGAAGAGGAGAAAGTTCCCTTCCCCCCACCACCCACAAGTTTCAGCTATTTCGAGGATCGCCTTAATAGGGCGTACCTCCCCAGAGAGACTTACCAGCAACTTATAAATAAGTTAATTACTACCAGACAATATCCTCTGGAGTCTCTCAATGCCTTCACGGCACGAATAAAGCAGGCCCTAGCCTTATGTTACGAGGCAGCTGAAAGAAAGTACGATGCGGCCGCGGCAACAATTGTGAAGCCGCAATTAGAAGATTTTGCAGTAAATGCACTTCGAAGTGGAACGATTAATCCCCACCTTTGCCAGTACCTTCTCACCTTGATGTTTGTTTATTTCAATATTCAATATTCATCAATTGGCTGATTACTAACAATTAGAAAAAAACTATCAACTGCAACGAAGCTGACGTTTCAAACTGTCTCTTGAATAAATAAAATCAATATTATGGTAAACATTCTTAAAAGCGCGCGACATTGACGTAATAGGCTCGGACAAACCATACATCGTGCGATGAAAAGGGACGTGGAAGAAATTGTGGCGTCTCAACGAACGAGCGCGGACAGCAATATTGAAACACGAAATAATCTCGGGCGAGTTAATCCTGCCCTGCATGCTATCGAGGGCGAAGACTATGCGGGCAGCAGAGCGGCGTTGCTCAAGAGTCTTGAGCGAGAGAAGATGGAGACGGTCCTCATAAGGGGGCAGAACGAGAGGATTAGCCCAGGGGAGGCCCCTCAGGGAGAACCTAAGAAATCTCCTCTGAACAGCCTCGATACGGTTAATCTGAGTCCTGTATGACGGGGACCAGACTGGGCTGGCGTACTCGAGAATTGGTCTGACAAAAGTGCAGTAAAGACTTTTGGTGACATAAGGGTCGTTGAATTCCGTAGACCAGCGCTTGATAAAACCAAGGGTGGAGTTCGCTTTACGGACAATGGCATCAATGTGATGTCAAATGAAAAATGGCTATTTAGCCAGACACCAAGATCCCTAGACACAGTGAGTCTCTCTAGCGAACATCCGTCAATAGAATAGTTAAAAGAAGTTGAATACTTCGAACGTGAGAAACGCATGTAGGTACATTTGTTAATATTTAAAGGTAAGTTATTAAGCATACACCACCTATGAAAAGCAGTGAGGTCAGAATTTAAAAGAGTACAGTCATGCTCGCTAGAGATAACACGAAAAATTTTAGCGTCGTCGGCGTAGTAGAGGATTCTGGAGTTGGGCAGGACCAAAGAGACATCATTAATAAAAATGACAAAAAGAAGAGGACCCAAGTGACTGCCCTGGGGCAAACCTGAGGTATTAAGTATTGCCCTTGATAAGACCCCGCGAAAAGATACCCTCTGGGATCCTCCAGACAGGTAGGAGCGGAGCCAGGAGACAAAAAGGGGAGGGAAGCCTAGTAGTGATATTTTGTGAAGCAAGAGCCGGTGGTTAATCCTGTCAAAGGCAGCGCTCGCGAAAGTAGGCCCGAGAGCCCTAAAAATGAAATGAAATTAGACGGTGCAGGCGACCAAACTGCCAAGCTAGTTTATAGACTCAGCGTCACGTAATAAACGAGTAAAGACATGCTCGATAACGAAATAGTGCAGCCAAGCAAAAGCCCTTGGAACTCGCCACTATTAGTGGTCCCAAAAAGTCGGGAACAAACGGCGAAAAGAAATGGAAAGTAGTCGTTGATTTTCGTAAGCTAAACGAAAAAACTATAGGCGACGCTTTTGCTCTCCCACGGATCGAAGACATCCTTAACCAACTAGGTCATTCCAGGTATTTCACTACCCTCGATTTGGCTAGTGGATACCATCAAGTGCTAGTCGATCGTAAAGATCGTCCAAAGGCAGCTTTTAGTACAAGCTACGGGCATTACGAATTTAAGCGAATGCCATTTGGGCTCAAAGGAGCCCCTGCAACATTTCAGCGCCTCATGAATTATGTGCTTACATCCCTTCAGGGCCTTGAATGTTTCGTGTATCTGGATGACATAGTCATCTATGGGAAGAACTTAGAGGACCATAACTCTAAGCTGCGTAAGGTCTTCAAAAGGTTGCGGGAGAACAACCTGAAGTTGCAATCGGAGAAATGCCAACTTCTCCGGAAAGAAGTGGTATATTTGGAACACAAGTGTTCCAGTAAAGGAGCATTTCCTGATCCTAGCAAAACCGCTTGCGTCCAGAATTTTCCAGTTCC
The DNA here is from genome assembly GCA_951509405.1 of Machimus rusticus. Taxonomy (NCBI): domain Eukaryota; kingdom Metazoa; phylum Arthropoda; class Insecta; order Diptera; family Asilidae; genus Machimus; species Machimus rusticus. Next base: position 21,173,609 of record OX608051.1, read on the forward strand.
ACGAACTGTTAGGCAAGTTCAATCTTTTCTGGGACTTGGCAATTATTATCGAAAATTTATTCCTGATTTTTCAAAAATCGTGAGACCTATTGCGAATTTACTTCGAAAAGATGTTAAATTCAATTGGACGGAAAAATGCTAAGAAGCATTTTTAAGTATCAAAAAATCTTTAATTTCTCCACCTCTTTTAATATACCCTGATTTCAGTAAACCTTTAAATTTAACGACGGACGCAAGCAATGAGGCATTGGGGGCTGTCCTCTCTCAAGAAGAGGTAGGAAAAGATCAGCCCATAGCATACACCAGTCGTACCTTGAACAAGACAGAGCGAAACTACTCTACAATTGAGAAAGAGTTGTTAGCTATTGTCTGGGCGACTAGGAATTTTAGATGCTACCTTTAAGGTAGAAAGTTCACAATCTATGCCGACCACAAGCCTCTAAAAGGGGTCCTTAATGCAAAAGACCCTACTTCCCGGTTGAAGAGATTTCAACTCAAAGTTTCTGAATTCGATTATACCATCGAATATAAACCCGGAAAATATAATACAAATGCGGATGCCCTAAGCCGCATCCCAAGGGAAGATATTGAAGACCTGAACAGCCCAACCTTAACGGTAGAGGCTCGAGTCCATCGATCTATGGACTCTACAGCGGAGGAACACAACCCCTCCACAGTACACGCACTTACTAGGGCTCAGAAAAGGAAAGCCCAACAAAAGGATATAGAGGTTATCCCAGATGCACAAGAGGCAAAACAGGCGGAAAAACAGCTTGAGATAGTAGCACTCGATCCGGAGGAAAAGCTATCTGAGCCTATAGACATAGCTGACGACAAACCTCCATCGCCAGAAGCGCGGAACACCCCTGAACACATTACGAGCCCCGAGGAAATTAAAATCATTTTACATGATTACCATGATTCCGTGTTCGGAGGCCATCAGGGAGTAATAAAGACTTATGCCCTTGACACACTATGGCTAAAATTTAGAATGTCGATCTCAATTTCGCGACCCCCTGACACACTGCTGTTCAATTTGAAATGTAAAATTCAATTTCTAAATGTCAAATTTTACAGAACTGGAGAAAATGGACAGCGACAGCCTGATTTTAAATTTAATTAACCAGCAAAACATAAGATTTTTTACATATAGCAGACTTAATGTTGCACCAAAATAAATTAAAAAAAGTTTGGGAAGAGAGGGACAACAGGATTAAAAGACCGAGAGATCGAAATATTTCCTGATGGTTTAAAGGCCCGCGCCCATAGAGTCCGGAATTTGTGCGGAATTTGCTCGACTCCGGTAAGCTTAAAGCTATTGACGTCCGGAAAACAGAGGTATCGCCCATAGAATCCGGAATTTCTGCGGCAAGCTTTATCGCCCAAAGGCAAATTAAGATTAAAAAAACAATCAAGAAGCAAATTTTATTGAAAAGAAAACGATGGATGTTTGATTTGATTGCAGGGAAGGCGCCGCTTTTAGGTGCGACCCATTTTATCAGGTCACTGACAGGACTGCTAGCGAAGGCCCAAACCTTTTAAGCAAACCACGCAAATTAAAATGCTCAAAAACCCGCACAATTATGTTTAAACACAACTAAATAACAAATAATTAAATTGCCACGAACCGATTTCTGTTATATCTCGGGACCAGCAGTCCAGTGCTTAATATTTCAAAATGTTTTCAAAGTTTAGAAACTTTCGCTGGAAGCTTTCCTTGCCGCATGTAGTACGGATCAAAAGTTAAGGCCCGAGCCCATACAGCGCGACAACGGCAAGCGACAACGGCAAGCTTAAAGTTTCCAGAGTTTTTTACGTCCGGAAAAAGGAGAGTGCGCCCATGAGACGCGGAAGTGAGCGCGACAAACTTTTCTTATGGGTTCGGGTCAGTGGTATTTTACTGGACTGCTAGCTTAGGGCCAAACCTTTTAGGCAAATCAGGCCAATTAATATTATCAAAAATCCTGCGCAATTATGTTTAAGCACAACTAAATAACAAATAATAATAATAAAAATAATTGCCAAGAAACGATTTCTGTTATATCTGCAATATTTTAACATTTCAACGTGTTTTCAAAGCTTAAAAGTTTTCGCTGACGAAGCTTTGCAAGTTCTCGTTGTCGCGTGCAGTACGGAACAAAAGTTAAGAAATGTTCAACTTTCCTGCGCGACATGCGACTACGCCGCGCGTCGCTATGGGTGCAGCCCCATAAGAAAGCACGTATTTCAACTTTTCCGCTGTCGTTGTCGCGCTGTATGGGCGCGGGCCTTAAGAAATGTTCAACTTTTCAATCCGGCCGCGACTGCGGCAGCGCGTTTCTATGGGTGCACCCCCATAAGAAAGCATGTAGTTCAACTTACGTTTTCCGCAGTCGGACGAATTCCGGACTCTATGGGCGCTTAAAGGCCCGCGCCCATAGAGTCCGGAATTCGTCCGACTGCGGAAAACGTAAGTTGAACTACATGCTTTCTTATGGGGGTGCACCCATAGAAACGCGCTGCCGCAGTCGCGGCCGAATTGAAAAGTTGAACATTTCTTAACTTTTGATCCGTACTACATGCAGCAAGGAAAGCATCAAAGCTTCATCAGCGAGAGTTTCCAAGTTTTGCAAACATTTTGAAAAATTAAACACTGGACTGCTGGTCCTGAGATATAACAGAAATCGGTTCGTGGCAATTTAATTATTTGTTATTTAGTTGTGTTTAAACATAATTGTGCGGATTTTTGAGCATTTTAATTTGCGTGGTTTGCTTAAAAGGTTTGGGTCTTCGCTAGCAGACCTGTCAGTGACCTGATAAAATGGGTCGCACCTAAAAGCCGAGCCTTCCCTGCTCAAAATCAAACATCCATCGTTTTCTTTTCAATAAAATTTGCTTCTTGTTTGTTTTTTTTATCATAATTTGCCTTTGAGAGATAAAGCTTGCCGCAGAAATTCCGGATTCTATGGGCGATACCTCTGGTTTCCGGACGTCAATAGCTTTAAGCTTACCGGAGTCGAGCAAATTCCGCACAAATTCCGGACTCTATGGGCGCGGGCCTTAAGGCCCGCGTCCGTACTACATGCGGCAAGGAAAGCTTCCAGCGAAAGTTTCTAAACTTTGAAAACATTTTGAAATATTAAACACTGGACTGCTGGTCCCGAGATATAACAGAAATCGGTTCGTGGCAATTTAATTATTTGTTATTTAGTTGTGTTTAAACATAATTGTGCGGGTTTTTGAGCATTTTAATTTGCGTGGTTTGCTTAAAAGGTTTGGGCCTTCGCTAGCAGTCCTGTCAGTGACCTGATAAAATGGGTCGCACCTAAAAGCGGCGCCTTCCCTGCAATCAAATCAAACATCCATCGTTTTCTTTTCAATAAAATTTGCTTCTTGATTGTTTTTTTAATCTTAATTTGCCTTTGGGCGATAAAGCTTGCCGCAGAAATTCCGGATTCTATGGGCGATACCTCTGTTTTCCGGACGTCAATAGCTTTAAGCTTACTGGAGTCGAGCAAATTCCGCACAAATTCCGGACTCTATGGGCGCGGGCCTTTAGTAGCCTGTTTTTTAGTTTGCAAACTCAATTTCGCATGAAATTGAGTACGAACAGCTTCATTTCCAAATTGACTTGAAATGTAGATCGATAGATACAGAATCTAGCAGTATTATTTTACCCTAGCTTAAGATTACAAAATGTATGTTAGAGCTTCTGTAAAGCTGATTCATATAAATAAAGCAAGAATGTTGAAAAAAAAAAAATTTAAATCGAAATGGAGAAAAGAGCCGAAATTCTAAATTTCAGCCATAGTGTTAAAGGGTATTATAAAACAATTAAGCGAATTAAGCGCAAATTTAGGTGGAAGCACATGTTACGCGATATAAAAAATTATATCAAGAAGTGCTCCACGTGCCAAAGATTAAAATCTTCAGCACAATATAAAATACCCATGGTCATTACGAACATAGCCGAGCAACCTTTTGACAAGGTTTACCTCGATATCGTCGGACCATTGGAAGAGTCCATGTCAGGAAATAAATATATCCTAACCTTCCAGGATAACCTGACAAAATTCGTGAACTGGTAGGCGATACCAAATGCGGAAGCCATAACGGTAGCACAAATTTTCTTCGACGAGATCGTTCCCAAAAGAATAGTTACCGATCATGGTACTAACTTCTTAAGCGATCTCTTTAAGCAGATATGTAAACTGCTAAAGGTGAAGAAGCTGCAAACGTCAGCATACCACCCCCAGTCTAACGGCGCACTTGAAAGTGCCCATAGACCACTTAGAGTATTTGCGTACCGTAGTAGATGAGAATCCTCAAAGTTGGGATCAGTATCTACGTACAGCAGCTTTTGTGTATAATAATAGTACACACGAAGGGACGAAATTGACTTCCATGGACTGCTTGTTCGGGTTTACGGCAGATGTGCTGTCTAATCTAAAAAGGGACCCCGAGCCCGTATATAATCATGAGAGCTACTACCATATGCTCCGTTATAAATTACAAAAATCGTGCGCAATAGCCAGAAAAAATATTTTGGCTAGTAAGAAAAAATCTAAAGAATACTACGATAAAGACGCTAGACCCCTATCCTTCCACGTAGAGGATAAGGTTCTCCTTAAAAGCGAGAACCGAAAACATAAACTCGCAGAAATCTGGGTAGGACCTTACCTGGTAACCGCTACCCCGTCATCCGTGAATACCACGATACGCATGGGTATAATAAGATAGTACATAATAATCGCCTAAAACCCTACTTAGAGTAGAAAAGGCAGAACATTTTTTTTTATTAGCAATTAATGAAGAAAAGGTACCAACATTTTAGGATATTTGGATGAGGAGCCGTACTTGATTCAGCTATCGCTTAATAATTTAATGTTCATGCAGAACAATTTTAAATCTTGAACGTTTTGAAGAAAGTAATTTAAATAGATAATACCGAATATTTTAAAAAAAAGTAATTTTACTGATTTGGATAGAAAAAACCCAATATTTCTAAGAGGAAAAATAAAAAAAAACATGTAATAATTTTAAAGAAAACAATTTTAATGATTTTTAAAGAACTAGTTTTAATAATTTAGATAGAAAATTCGAAATAATTTTTAAAGGGAATATTTTAACGGTGAAAGCAGAAATAATAGTAATAATAATAAAATAAAATAAGAAGAATTTTAGTACTTTTTAGCAAAGGTAATTTTGATAACTTTAGCATACTTAAATAAATGTAAGTAAACCAGGCACCCGTTAATGGTAGAAATTTTGTATAGGGAAGAAGTACAGTACAGTGCCAAAAAATTATAACCACCAACATTTATATGTACTTCCATACTTTATTTTGAAAAAAACTTTATTATATTCGTACGCTTTTAGGATAAAAATGAAATTAAAGGCCCTATTCTAGTAATTCTCAGTGACGTCATAAGTCACAATCGAAATCTTGTGACTTGTGATCGGTCACAACGCTCTGAATAGGGGGGTAAGGGTAAATTCACATATTTTGCAAATTAATATTTAGTATGGTATACTCGCCATTATTTTTAATAACACTTGCTAATCTCCGCGACTTTCTTCGATGTAACTATTTATGCTTTTGGCGTTAAGTGAAATGGTATATCATGTTACACTTCTTGGAAATATGAAAATTTGTTTATTGATATTTATATTTAATAGAACTGGAATAAATGAATGGGGGCATACTTTTGCATATTGCATATTGGTTCGTAACGTAACGATTACTTATTCTTCAAACAATGATAACAAATTAGAAAAGATTAAAACTCTGCAAGGAAATGTTAATCTTGTTTGATTGTTTGCGAGAAAAATGTAATCAGAGTTCAAATTTCGAAATTTGTTAGAGTGGTTATTTTATTTTAATTTTCTGGCACTATACTGTATATATGTATATAAATTAGCGTTTAAAAAATTTGGATGTAAACGAACGATGCTCGCTCACAATTTTGCCAAAAATTTTTTTTTTTTAGATTTCCTTGTTGAGAGTCATTCCTCTTCAAAGAATGACTCTCTTTTTCAAGGGGGGAAGGAGTGTTGTGTAGCGGTACCGATCGATAGTATTATCGATATTTTTGAAATTGTAACGATGGGTACCCCTCCCTCGGCAACGTTTGGAGCTGCCGTAAATATGACACGGGCGACAACTCCGGTTTCGTCTCGCCCGTGCAAAAATGCGCTGAACCAGCGGCGTCGCCCGCTGAGTTCGTGGGAAATGCGCGTGCAGGTGCAGCGTGAGAAACGCGCACTCAGCGCATTTCCCGCAGGCCGACCGGGAACCTTAAGTTCTCGGCGGCTTAGAAAAGTCAGTTGCTGTCGAATCGTGAACTGTGAAAGTGACTGTTTTGATCACTTAAGGCGAATAAAGTAAATAAGGTTCCGCTTGAGTTAGGAATAAGGAAGAAAAGAAAGTAAAGTCCGAGGGTGGCATCGTGCCTGCTCGTGAGGAAGTTATATTGTAAACCTGTGGAAAGTGTTAATAAATACTGACAAACAAGTTAAAGTGTTGTCCTTTTGCATTCCCTGCTCTGAAACTACGAGTACCATAATTATATTATTGTTGTTGAAAAATATACAACAGTTATAACGGTGATCGTTGCCTGGATTTAGGGCAATTACTCATATTTTTGCCTCGGTTCATTATTATTCTATTCTCGATGCGCTCTTGAAATTTTGAATTTTGGCTTCTGTTGCTGGAACAAAAATTTAAAAAAAAACATAATTTAAGAATATTAAAATTTGAAGTATTTTACTGTCCTGATCTCATCTCGAAATCGCTCGCTTTTTCCCTCGGGTGCATACTTTCTTCTCATTACGCCCTTAAATTAAAAAAAAATGCCGACTGTTGATGAATTGTAGGTGAGCAAAATGTGATTTTGGAACAATTGGAACGTTTAATATAAAATTTTAAAAAATCACTCAAGGAGAGGCTAGAAATTATTGATCATATTGACGGTCTTACCGAGTTTCTAGCGGATTTGGGTCGAGAATTAGATGCGAGCGATAAAGAAATTTATAGTTCTGCAGAGGAGCGATAGCACGACTATTTTACTGGAGCCCTTTACGATAAGTTCAAAGACATGTACTTTGAATATCGCGGAATTTTAAAGGACAAGTTAATTAGTTTATCGAACGTTTCATTAGAGCAACGCCCGCCCTCCGTTGTGAATGAAGTGGCATTCCAAGTATGTATATGTAGACACACCTTTGCCAGAAATTAGTGTAATTCCCAACGACGTAAAATTACCGGGTATCACAATCCCCACCTTTTCAGGGGATTATAATTCATGGCTTTCATACGACTATTTTTGACTCAATGGTGCACTCAAACCCAAAATTGTCACCTGTCCAAAAGATGCACTATTTAAAGGCATCATTAGGAGGGGAGGCAGCAAATGTCGTTCGTTACCTGAATGTGACTAACGATAATTATTCAATTGAGTGGAATAACTTAAATAAAAGTATTGAGTTTATGATTAAATGAAAACACAAGTGCTTTGATTTCTCAATGATTTATTCAGCCAAGAATAAGAATGTTTTATCTGCACTTCACAGCTTACATGACAGAACAGAAAGAAAAAGGTGCCAACATTCATAAGGCAAAAAAACTAGTTCACAATTGTTCGTCGAACCTAAAAGTGTAAAAGAAAAAGAAGACATTAGAAATTATGACAAATAAAATGAACTATAAAGTCATACTTACCTGGTACCAGGATACTCACAGGTACATCCCAGTTGCTGCAAAAAATAAAGAAATGAATTAATATAAGTATATATAAAACATAAACAAATGGATTTTTTAGAACGAAGTTCTTTATGGCGCACTATGCGTTGAAAAACTAGGCAGGTGAACATAGAGAAAACGACAGAGTAACGTTAAATTCCCCTCAATTTTGCTTTGCTCTACGCAAGTCCAGTCGAGTCCCTTAGGGTCTTGGCCATCTGGGGTCTAGTCGGTTTATTCGAGAGCTACTGTAGTAGTACTGTGAAGAGAGAGAGAGAGAGAGAGAGAGAGAGAGAGAGAAAATTCAAAGTTCCCTGGCAGGCGGCAGCAGCGCATGTTTACTTTATTATACTTTCTTTGATGAATCTTATGATAGTTGTGTGTTTGTATGACGCATGTGTATGCTTCATACAGTGACGATTAAAATTCGTGTTACGTGTATTCAAATTTACGTGGATTATTATGATATTCAACAAAGTCACGCGTGCGCGCGTGTTTACATGTGTATAACCTATTCGTAGTAGTGTTGCATATTTTGTACGCATCGAAAAATAATCATGTCATACAATATGAACAGTGACAATTCTGGCCCTTCTAAGCAATCGGTGGAAGGCATAAACTCTTAAGTTACCACGTTTTTATTAGTTCGGTTTCCGTAATGTCACTGTGCGTGAAACCAAAGAAAATATAAAAATACTTTATTATACTTTCTTTCGTGAAACGACTATCAAGTGTGTGTATGTGTATGCTTCATATACAGGGTGACCGGAAATTGCTGGCATTCCTCTCGGGAGAAGAAACCATGACTAATTTGGAGTGATTTTACCTATATCACTTTGGGGTCGGAAATGCACCATTTTCGAGAAAACTACTTATTGTACATTGCTCCACTCCTACATTTTTAAATTAAAAATAAAAACTAACAATTTTTTTTGTGAAAATTGTATCTTTTTGGATAGCTGAGGATACTGAAATGTAATTACAATGCTTTTTACGACAAGTTCCATGCATTGTTTTATGATAATGACACTTATGTGAAGAATGCTTATTTTATTTTTGTTATTTATTGCAACACAACATAAAATCTAACAGTAAATTTCGTGGTTTTTAGCTTTAGGAAGGTTCGCTAATTAGTAAGCTATGAGATCATGGAAAAATTCAGGCCAAAAAGTGAGAATATTCGGATTTTTGTAAAAAGAAATACGAAGTCGATTTTCTCGATAATGGCGCATTTTCGACCCCCAAGTGATATAGGTTAAATCACTCCAATTTGGCCATAGTTTCTTCTCCCGAGAGGAATGCCAGCAATTTCCAGTCACCCTGTATATAGTGGCAATTAAAAGTGGTGTTAGTATTTATATGCTACATGAATTCAAATTCAAGTGGAATTTATGATTCAACAAAGTCACGCGTTCGCGCGTTTTTACATGTGTATAACCTTTTCGTGATAGTGTTGCGTTTGCGTATTTTGTACGCAAAGAAGAATTTACGAATTCAGATCACGGACTATCAAATTTTAAAGTTTTTTTTTAAAGTTATTTTTTTTTAATTAATGCAATTTGAACCAAACTCGTTACTTGTGGCTTTTCAGGGTCGCTTGTTTCAAAACAACTGTCAGAATTTACGAATTCAGGATGGCGGACTGGTTAATTTTAAAGTTAATGCGATTTGCATCAAATTTGGTACTGAGGTTTTCGAGGTCGCTTATTTCAAATCAACTGGCAAAAATTTAAGAATTCAAGATGGCGGATTGTCAAATTGTAAAGTAAATGCGATTTCCACCAAATTTGGTACCGGGGGGTTTTCGAGGTCGATTATTTCAAAACAACTGTCGGAATTTTCGAATTCAAGATGGCGGACTGTCAAATTTTACAGTAAGTGCGATTTGCACCAAACTTGAAAATTGGGGGATTTCGGGGTCGCTAATTTTAAAACAACTGTCAGAATTTACGAATTCAGGATGGCGGACTGTCAAATTTTAAAGTTTATTCGATTTGCACCAAACTCGGAACTTGGGGGTTTTCGAGGTCGCTTATTTCAAATCAACTGTCAGAATTTACGAATTCAGGATAGCGGACTGTCAAATTTTAAAGTTAATGCGATTTGCACCAAACTTGGAACTTGGGAGTTAGCAGGGTGGCTTATTTCAAATCAACTGTCGGAATTTACGAATTAAAGATGGCGGACTGTCAAATTTTAAGTTTATGCGATTTGCACCAAACTCGGAACTTGGGGGTTTTCGAGGACGGTTATTTCAAGTCAACTGTCAGAATTTACGAATTCAGGATGGCGGACTGTCAAATTTTAAAGTTCATTCGATTTGCACCAAACTCGGATCTTGGGGGTTTTCGAGGTCGGTTATTTCAAGTCAACTGTCAGAATTTACGAATTCAGGATGGCGGACTGTCAAATTTTAAAGTTAATGCGATTTGCACCAAGCTTGGAACTTGAGAGTTTGCATGGAGGCTTATTTCAAATCAACTGTCAGAATTTACGAATTCAAGATGGCGGACTGTCAAATTTTAAAGTTAACGCGATTTGCACCAAACTTGAAAATTGGGGGTTTTCGGGGTCGCTAATTTCAAAACAACTGTCAAATTTTAAGAATTCAAGATGGCAGACTGTCAAATTTTAAAGTAACAGGATTTGAAACATTATAGGTAGGGAGAGGTAATATTTTTCATTTCCACACACTGTCAGCTGAACATAATTTGAAATACATCGGGAATTTACTTTGTGTGCTCAGCTGTGAGTAGTACTCTGAAAAATGGCCTTAAAATAGTTATGGTTGTTATTTATGTTTCACCCAATCAGAAAATTGAAGACGATATATTTCAAATTCATAGACAATTAAGTGAGTACAGTGAGGAGGGTGCCAGAAAATTATGTTGTGATCATGATAAGGTCCCACTCATTTTGGCTGCAGATTTTAACATTAATTTTGCAGATGCAAGATCTGATAATCTAGAAAAAAGATCTGTTAGAAACATTTAATTTGTCAATAGATAATAATCCGAGACACTCAACAACAAAGTTTGGTACAACTATGTATTGATGCTGTTTTTTCAAGATATTTACCCAAAAAAGAGTCGCAGTGATGGTTGAATTGTAAAAAAAGAAACGTGCGGGTCTCAGGACCCCCGGTAAGAACGAAGTTCTGCTATAATATATAAATAATAAAAAGGTAAAAAAATTTGACATATTTAAGTATTTTTATTTTACAATTCAACCATCACTGCGACTCTTTTTTGGGTAAATATCTTGAAAAAACAGCATCAATACATAGTTGTACCAAACTTTGTTGTTGAGTGTCTCGGATTATTATCTATTGACAAATTAAATGTTTCTAACAGACCTTTTTTCTAGATTATCAGATCTTGCATCTGCAAAATTAATGTTAAAATCTGCAGCCAAAATGAGTGGGACCTTATCATGATCACAACATAATTTTCTGGCACCCTCCTCACTGTACTCACTTAATTGTCTATGAATTTGAAATATATCGTCTTCAATTTTCTGATTGGGTGAAACATAAATAACAACCATAACTATTTTAAGGCCATTTTTCAGAGTACTACACACAGCTGAGCACACAAAGTAAATTCCCGATGTATTTCAAATTATGTTCAGCTGACAGTGTGTGGAAATGAAAAATATTACCTCTCCCTACTTATAATGTTTCAAATCCTGTTACTTTAAAATTTGACAGTCTGCCATCTTGAATTCTTAAAATTTGACAGTTGTTTTGAAATTAGCGACCCCGAAAACCCCCAATTTTCAAGTTTGGTGCAAATCGCGTTAACTTTAAAATTTGACAGTCCGCCATCTTGAATTCGTAAATTCTGACAGTTGATTTGAAATAAGCCTCCATGCAAACTCTCAAGTTCCAAGCTTGGTGCAAATCGTATTAACTTTAAAATTTGAGAGTCCGCCATCCTGAATTCGTAAATTCTGACAGTTGACTTGAAATAACCGACCTCGAAAACCCCCAAGTTTCGAGTTTGGTGCAAATAGAATGAACTTTAAAATTTGACAGTCCGCCATCCTGAATTCGTAAATTCTGACAGTTGACTTGAAATAACCATCCTCGAAAACCCCCAAGTTCCGAGTTTGGTGCAAATCGCATAAACTTAAAATTTGACAGTCCGCCATCTTTAATTCGTAAATTCCGACAGTTGATTTGAAATAAGCCACCCTGCAAACTCCCAAGTTCCAAGTTTGGTGCAAATCGCATTAACTTTAAAATTTGACAGTCGGCTATCCTGAATTCGTAAATTCTGACAGTTGATTTGAAATAAGCGACCTCGAAAACCCCCAAGTTCCGAGTTTGGTGCAAATCGAATAAACTTTAAAATTTGACAGTCCGCCATCCTGAATTCGTAAATTCTGACAGTTGTTTTAAAATTAGCGACCCCGAAATCCCCCAATTTTCAAGTTTGGTGCAAATCGCACTAACTGTAAAATTTGACAGTCCGCCATCTTGAATTCGAAAATTCCGACAGTTGTTTTGAAATAATCGACCTCGAAAACCCCCCGGTACCAAATTTGGTAGAAATCGCATTTACTTTACAATTTGACAATCCGCCATCTTGAATTCTTAAATTTTTGCCAGTTGATTTGAAATAAGCGACCTCGAAAACCTCAGTACCAAATTTGATGCAAATCGCATTAACTTTAAAATTAACCAGTCCGCCATCCTGAATTCGTAAATTCTGACAGTTGTTTTGAAACAAGCGACCCTGAAAAGCCACAAGTAACGAGTTTGGTTCAAATTGCATTAATTAAAAAAAATAACTTAAAAAAAAAACTTTAAAATTTGATAGTCCGTGATCTGAATTCGTAAATTCTTCTTTGCGTACAAAATACGCAAACGCAACACTATCACGAAAAGGTTATACACATGTAAAAACGCGCGAACGCGTGACTTTGTTGAATCATAAATTCCACTTGAATTTGAATTCATGTAGCATATAAATACTAACACCACTTTTAATTGCCACTATATGAAGCATACACATACACATACACACACTTGATAGTCGTTTCACGAAAGAAAGTATAATAAAGTATTTTTATATTTTCTTTGGTTTCACGCACAGTGACATTACGGAAACCGAACTAATAAAAACGTGGTAACTTAAGAGTTTATGCCTTCCACCGATTGCTTAGAAGGGCCAGAATTGTCACTGTTCATATTGTATGACATGATTATTTTTCGATGCGTACAAAATATGCAACACTACTACGAATAGGTTATACACATGTAAACACGCGCGCACGCGTGACTTTGTTGAATATCATAATAATCCACGTAAATTTGAATACACGTAACACGAATTTTAATCGTCACTGTATGAAGCATACACATGCGTCATACAAACACACAACTATCATAAGATTCATCAAAGAAAGTATAATAAAGTAAACATGCGCTGCTGCCGCCTGCCAGGGAACTTTGAATTTTCTCTTTCTCTCTCTCTCTCTTCACAGTACTACTACAGTAGCTCTCGAATAAACCGACTAGACCCCAGATGGCGAAAACCCTAAGGGGCTCGACTGGACTTGCGTAGAGCAAAGCAAAATTGAGGGGAATTTAACGTTACTCTGTCGTTTTCTCTATGTTCACCTGCCTAGTTTTTCAACGCATAGTGCGCCATAAAGAACTTCGTTCTAATAAAAATACTTAAATATGTCAAATTTTTTTACCTTTTTATTATTTATATATTATAGCAGAACTTCGTTCTTACCGGGGGTCCTGAGACCCGCACGTTTCTTTTTTCTTTTCCGGACAATGTCGAGAAACGAGTCCGACAACAGCAATATGAAAAACATGTGACGGTCGCCCTCATTTTTTCTTTCCCCCCAAATACCTATTCAAAAAATCAGTCGGCACACTGACAGTGCATATCTGGTCGGACTGTACCTCTCTACCCTCCGAACATGCACAGCGCCAACTGGGCGTGAGTGTCGTCATCAAGCGATCCAGCTGTAGTGCCACACGCATCGACTCCACCTCGGTCGTCGCTGACAGGCACTCGGCCATTTTGTTGGAATCTCTCGTGCCGGCAGGAGGAAGCGAATCGTGTGCGGCCAAGGTCGGCCATTATTCTTAAAGTGTACCCGATTGAGTTAATCAAGAAAATAAAAATAACCAGACTAAGTCTGAGGGCTAGGTTAGCCTTGTTCCAGCCGCAGGCCAAGACCACCCCAAACAGGTAGGCCCTGATTCCCTATTTTGATTCGTGCAGGTGTAATATCCTTCCTCCTTAGGGGGACGGAAATTAGTGGACAATTTTTTTATCTTTACCTCCACCCCCTCCCACGTGGGAGAACAAACGACCGTAGGCAGCAGGCCTCCGCCATTGAGCCAGTTGGATTTCTGTGTACGGGACAATTTCTGTGCGTCCACAGGCGACGTCGAGGGACCGTGGCGAGACTAATTTCGGACAGGAGCCACCCCATAGCCCCCCCCCCGCCGCCACGCCAAACGGCTACCGGCAACCCAGCTGGAGCCCTCGGAATGCTGTACCCCCCCTTCGTTGGGAGCAGCCTCAATCATTAGCTAACCGGCAGAAGAAGGGATATTTTGCTGCGACTCGACGGGACTCTTCATCAGCGCTCCGCGCTCATCGGCTTTCGTCCTCTTTATTTAGTTTTATAAATTAAAATAAGCTTTATTCCTCGTAGGTAGTCTAAGTCCGTAGGCACTAGTGCTAGGTGACCTAAATTATATAAAGAAAAAAAAAAGAAGACGATCTCGATCGTCGAAGCATTGAAGTAGATAAGCTATGCCGGTTCGAGCACAAAAATCCCATGTATTTTTAAAGGGAGGTCAAAATTCTCAAAATGGTATCAAAAGCTCGTCGTCTACGTCTACGAGCAGTTTTAAGTCCAAAAGCTCTCTCTTGTGTGTATCGGGGTTCGGGTCTTTGCTATTTTGCGGTCCGCCATCTACCAGATGAGGCTCAAGTTTTTCTAGAATGCGTGTGCTTAGAGCATATGTGGTTATATGGGTTCAAGTCTTTGCTATTTTTGCGTTCCGCCATCTACCGGAGTAAGCTCTAGAATGCGTGTGCTTGGAGTTTATGTGGTGCATCGGGTTCGGGACTTTGCTATTTTTGCAGTTCTTTCATCTACCAAATTAGCTTAAAGTTTTAGAATGTGCGTGGGATGCCGCTCTCCCCCCGAAAGCTTTACCCTATCCTTTGCTAGTTGGACGCGAACGTGGATTTCTCGATCATGTTACGTGTCATCATAAATCGCAGGGTACTTGAACGTGGACACTTGAATGTGTCACCCAAGTATAATTTACACAATTTTGCGGGTACGCAAGTGGTTTTGTTTATGTTACATATGTGAAGTCTTATCAGTAATGTGTCTGTAATTTGATCCCTTTAAGGAAAAGTTTTACATTAGACTAGGAATTTGAGTACATGAAGGATCATGCCTCGATCATGTTACGTGTCATCATAAATCGCAGGGTACTTGAATTTGAACACTAGAATGTGTCACCCAAGTATAATTTACACAATTTTGCGGGTACGCATGTGACTTTGCTTATGCAATGTGGTCTGTAATTTGATCCCTTTAAGGAAACGTTTTAAATTAGACTAGGAATTTGAGGATATGAAGGATCAAGCCTGAACATGCTATGAGGGCACATGTGGCTTTGTTTATGCTATCTGGTCTGTAATTTGCCCCCTTTAAGGACTCGTTTTAAATTAGACTAGGAATTTAGGATTATATTTAGGCATGAAGGACCATATCTGAACATGTTTCAAGTACGCAGGTGGCTTTGTTTATGCTATCTGGTCTGTAATTTGATCCCTTTAAGGACGCGTTTTAAATTAGACTAGGAATTTGCGGATATGCAGGATCATGTCTGAACATGTTTCAAGTACGCATGCAGCTTTGTTTATGTTGAGGGGTTCTTATTTCCAGGAATTGATTCTCGTTTCAACGTGGGTTTATTTTTTGCTGTTTTTCCTTCACATATGAGATCCCCGCGCGGGAGTAGAAATAGCGCTCCTCGAAAATATGTCATTCATCGGTTGATCGTCGTGGTCGCGTTAAGCAAAGATTTCAAATTTAATATAGTGCGGTTTATTAAAGTACGACCGAGGAGTTATTTTATGTGAAAAATATCTAAATGAGAATTTGGATTTGGAAGTGTTTTGTGACTTTCTGGTGTGTACAAAATTGTCAGATTTTCTTGTGAACTTGAAAGATTTTCTGCCTGAAAATCTAGTGTTAAAATACAAAGCGCCTCATCCTGAAGGTTCTAATATTCACGACTGTATTAATTGCACTGTTTCTGGGTTAGGGGAAGAACTTCGTGATTATTGTTTTTTGGATATACCTCTTACCAGAGAAAATGAGACAGAAAACTAGCAGTGAAAGAGGCAGAATGTAAAAGTTACTATAAAAGGAGAGCCCTACAAGATCTAGTTCAGTTCATCAAGTGTTTCAAAGTGATCAGCTTAAATAGAAGAAATAAAAACAGTGAAAATGGTTCAACAACCGCAGAAGATAAGACGCATCATCACCGAAGAAACATCAGCTATCCAAACAAATAGCAGAGCATTAGAAGTGCTCAACAATTATGAGATTAAACCTCTACATCCATACATCAAAGTATCTGGGATGGAGCATCATACAGCTTATAAAATACATGGAATCCGGAAAATTACAACAAAATACGGAGATCGAATCATAGTGGAGTTCCAGAATAAGCAAATGTTCCTGCCGGCTAGATATGGCGACTTACCAGACAGCACACTGGAGGAAATCAGGAATCAAGGCAACTTCTACGTTACAAACTTGAGTCCTCTTGCTAACTCTTTCATACTCAGCTTTACTCAACATGACAGCGCAGAAAACTTTAATTTGTTACATTTCGTACCTAATAACTATTATAATAATTATTAAAATAAAATAAAATGTATTATATAAAACAAAAACCGTCTTTCATATTTCCCCATAATATTCCCCGGCCCTTCCCAAGTTCTATAAAATGGAATGTAATGTCAACAAAAGGTTAGTTTGCATAAGGTTCTGGTAATGAGCAGTTGGTATAAACATTCTACTAAGAAGCTAGAGTAAGACGTGGGGCAAAGGAAAAATAAATTAAAGAATTAAAGTACCATCAAGTCAGGACAAGTATCTGAAAGTCACTTCTTCCAAAAAGTTAAAGATAATAATAAGAAGTGAGTATTGAAAACCAATTTCCCAACCAACCAACCAAGCCAACTAAATATTTCAGATGAATATTAAGGAATTCCTTGACAATTACTCTATTATTCTGCTAGAAGAGCATAAGGAAAGAATAGAAAAAGTCTATCAATATCTTCGCCAATATGAAAATGTTGACAAAGTAATATCTAAATATGGTAAGCATTACACCAGCTGCTCCTGGTCAAACGATGATGCAACTGCAGGACCAGATACCTGTGAATGTCATACTGTAGAATGGTACAACAAAGAAATTCAGCACCTCATCAATTTTTACATGAGGATCATAAAAAACAGCTGTGGAGAATGCCGAAAAGGATTCGCTTTGTACATGTGTCAAACTTTGCCTATAGATTTAGTCGTAAGGGTGAATGGCATATACATCTTCAACACAAATGAAAATATGGAACCAATATTGGGCCAAAACCATCGTAACAAAATACATAACATAAGAATGAGTGAAGAAAATAAAACGCTAGTTTATATTTTAAAAATGTCTTTTTATTTCTATTAATTATAATACATCGTTTGCATTTATCCAGGAGTTATGTTTCGATGAAAATCCCAGCCATTTAACATAAACTTTATCGCCTGTGCGTCTTAAAATTTTTTCAACAAGATAAACTTGTGGATGCTTAACTTTCAGCAATTCCATTTCATAAAATCCTCCTTTGATTGGGTTTCCCTGGTAGTCCTCAAGTATATATGTGACTGGATTAGTCATTTGAATTTTAGCAATCTTGAAAACTTCAGTAGTCCAGTTTGGTGTATAGCCTTTTTCGAATACATGTTTATATTTACTAATACGAACCGAGTCTCCTACTTTATATCTAGGCAAGACGAAAATCTTCAAATGATTATACACTGTAGTAAGAAGCCGCTTTTCATTGGATACATTAACATCGCAAGGGCGCATTTGGATTGTTCGATGCTTTTTCGTATTATATTGAGTCAATAGTTCCTTTATCATTTGAAGCCATTTATAAGATCCATTCATGCTAAATTCTTTCCACATCATGTTCTTTAAAGTTCGATTGAATCGTTCGACTATTGATGCTTTGAGTGATGTATAGGTTGAGTAATGATTAATATTATGTTTCTTCATCAGCTGTTGAAAGTGTGTATTGTAAAATTCCTTCCCATCGTCAGTTTGCAAGTTTTCGGGTATACGTCCCTCTCTGAATATAGCTTCCATAGCTTCCGTTACTTCAGCACCAGTCTTTCTTTTAATTGGAACAGCCCATGCATACTTGGAAAAGGTATCAATTACAGTAAGCAAGTAACGATATCCTTTGTTCACATGTTTATATGCATCCATTTCTACTAGATCCGCCTGCCATAAATCATCCAAACCTTTTATGATGACTCGTCGTCTTTTAAAATATCGACGAGCAGGCTTATGGAGCTCCTCGACAACATCTCTCTTACTCATATTATAGATAAATGAAACAGATTAATTGTAGCACTAAGCTTTATTGGTAAACACCGTCTTCTTGATTCTAATGCTCCTTATTAAGAATGCTAGAGAACAAATAATTCTCAATCTTTTCAATTTCACCATTAATGTATAGAGTTAGATTTTTTACAGCTTCTTGAATATTTTTATGTAATTCATCGTGTTGCTTTCTTATTTGTGTATCAACATAGTTTTTAGTTGTAGCGTCAGCACTTTTCGTAGGTTCTCCAAGGTTTGTGATGCGCTTGAATGCCAAATCATAGTTTCCATTCGGGGTTAAAAGAAATCCAATTCCTGCAGGTCCTCCTGGCCCTCCTGGTCCTCCTGGAAATCCAATTCCTGCAGGTCCGATTGAGCCTTGTTATTTCTTATTGATCGACCAAACTTGTCAACGCTCATTTTCGAAATGATATATAATTTCATATATGTAGATATTTATACAATTATATCAGCTTCCCGCAGCTCCTCAATAATTGCAACTATTTCATTATCATGGCTGTTATTTCCAGCTTGTTTTGAAGCTATTAGTACACGAAGTCGGTCCACTAATTCATTTGGATCATTCCAATAGACATATTCAATGTTTTCCTTTGGAATCCTCATTATTCCCATCCCTCTGTGTGGTTTAGGAGTGTGAATCAACTTCTTTATTATGTTTCGATATTTATAGGTATTTGTTCCCTTTATTTGCTTATTCTCATTAAAATCACGTCGGTGCGTGCATGTATCATTTAAAATTGACTGATAATTGACCAAGTCTTCTTTATTGTAACCAGTGGGACGTTTCATAAAAATCAACTCAGATAAGCCTTTGGTTATCTTGTATGGTCTATCACCAATAACAAAATGTTCATCCTCAACTTTCAATGATGAATTACCAATCCTCCATCCATCAGTGCTGCTATAATGTGCACCGTATGTTTTATCAACTTTCTCACTACTGTGGCTAACTAATTCTTTATATTTATTCAATATCTGGTTGGGTGAACTTTGTTCCTTAAATGTTGAGGAATGTATTGGTGTAGCAAACTCGTCATTCTCAGAATCATCATCATTATCATCCTCTAATGCTGATAGAGGGGTACTAGTAGATTTCATCTTTAAATATTTTCATGCTGGGGGAGTATATGTTTCATCATTTCTTGAGCTGTTCTCTTGTTTAGGGTCTAACGTATTTTCTGCTTTGGGTTCAAGCTTAACTGATGATGTAAGCTCTTTAAGTGTGTTGGTGATCGGCTTAAAGGTTTCCTCCAATTGAGTTTCGGCTTCGATTTTACCAGTTTTGAGCGCTTTATATTTCTTTCGAATAGCATTGCTCGTCTTTATAATATCTTTTATCAGCTTTTCATCCATTTTACTCTTTAGTTTAGAGATATACAGACAACTATACAGACAGTTATACAGCTATACAGACAGCTATACAGCTATACAGCCTGTTTTTAAACAGCCTGTTTTTAAACAGCCTGTTTTTAAACAGCCTGTTTTTATACAGCCTGTTTTTATACAGCCTGTTTTTTAACAGCCTGTTTTTTAACAGCCTGTTTTTATACAGCCTGTTTTATACAGCTATACAGACTGGTACGGAGCTATTGAGCATATAACTGTATCGATATGAGTACTTCAACCGACTGATGATGATAATTGGATTGCTCTTTCTTTTATAGTCTCATGAAGGTATCAAATCCTTTTCGATATCGGCCGTTATCCAGAGGACTACCCTTATCAATTACTAAGAACCCATATTTGTCCCCCCAACACTTTCCACACGCTTTTCGGAACTTTTCAAATGTCATATCAGTATTCACATGGTCATTGTAAATATGCTTCAGATTCAAGTCATCTTGTTTAAACAAGATGAGCAAGTTTGCGTTATCTCGAATGAGATGCTTTGGTATACGAGTATATGTTTGACAGAGGTAAAAACTATCAATTGCTTTATGACGACCCATGCAAAAGTATGCTCTAATATTATCCTGTTTATCACAAGCCACATCATCAAAGATAAAAATTGAATTTTCCTTTGCTTCATTCGGAGACATGACATCACAGTTGTTTGAGAAAGTATAATAACCCAGCCCAGATATGCGGCTCACAACTTTTCTCAGATATTCATATTTCGGTTGACTCAGCGACTTTGAGTAAATGTATATATTTTCAAACCGCAGTCCATTAGGATGTACCAGTAAACTTAGCATAACATTCGTCTTTCCACAGTTGGATGGTCCAACAATAATTCCTCTTATGCTGTTTGGCAACAGCACCCCATGCTTCTTCCTCTTTACACTTGTAGCAATATTAACATCAGCATTTCTAACTGGTAGACACTCCTGTTGCTTGATAAACTTCATGATTGATACTAAGCGTTTCCCTATAAATACAGCTGCTTTTATAAATTTTTCGTCAGTCTTATCGGAAACGTATATAAGATGATTGATCACAGCGAAAACCCCATCATTCGACAAAAGGTCATCGTGGGAGAAGGACTATTAAATTCTGCGCTTAACAAATTACCATTTGAACTACATTTGCCTGGTTATCAGTACTGTGGCCCAGGAACAAAGCTATCTAAAAGACTAGCTCGCGGTGATCCTGGTATTAATCCGCTAGATGCAGCCTGTAAAGCGCATGATATAGCATATTCAAAGTCTCGTGAGACAAATGACCGCCACATTGCTGTCCGTATTCTAGCAGAAAAAGCTTGGCAACGTGTAACATCAAAGGACGCCTCATTTGGAGAACGTGCTAACGCTTTACTGGTAACAAACGCGATGAAGGCTAAAATTAAGTTTGGAATGGGTGCTAAAGCGAAAATTCAAACTAGCACAACTCAGAATAATAAGAAGAAGAGCGGTTTATGTCCATCATTCCGCGGAGCAGTACGCAATGCTCGTAAAGTATTAAAATTGAAGAAACCCAAAGACTTGTTGGAATCAATAAAAATAGCGCTGAGTGCAGCAAAAGACGTCATAAAAAGAAGGAAAAAACTTATCACAACACCAAGAGTGATTCCCGTACCTAAAGTTGGTGGTGTTTTACCATTCCTCGTTCCCCTCTTTGCTGGTCTTTCAGCCATTGGAGCGTTATCAGGAGGTGCAGCTGGGATAGCTAAAGCAGTAAATGCTGCAAACAACGCACGGCGACAGCTGGAAGAAGGCAAGCGCCATAATGAAACAATGGAAGCTATAGCGTTGGGTAAAGCTGGTCATGGGTTATTCCTCAAGCCATATAGGAAAGGACTGGGGCTTTTTCTTACCCCCCAGTCAAAAAACTACTAAGATCGCTACCCAAGAGAGCACTCAATGAACTTGATCTATATAAATATGCGAAGGATATACCACACTTTAGAGGAGTATTTATGCGAGATCAATTACCTAGAAAGCCATGGAGAAATGAGTGTGGAATTATTAATTTAGATGTTTCAGCAGGACCTGGAACACATTGGGTAGCATACAAGAAGAAGGGAAATTTCATCAACTACTTTGATAGTTTTGGAAACCTGCAACCACCACAAGAAGTTGTTAATTATTTGGGTGATGCTGTAACATATAACTATACACCCCATCAAAATTTTGATTCAGTTATATGTGGACACTTGTGTTTAAATTTTCTCAACGATCAGATTCCATCATTGTAAGAGAAAAATGTATAAATAAAGATGTTTAAGCGCAAACAGAGTCATTTCATTTCCAATAACCATGTCGATAACACTTTCCCTTACTGGCAATTCATCGGTACTTACTGCCGAATACTTCCCTCCATTGGAGTTGCCTGGAGATTACGTTTGTGGATTAATTGATTTTCAAACATACAATTCCATTCCTAATATTGATGAGGACAACAATCTAATACATATAGGAAGTACAGTTATCGAAATACCAGTCGGATCTTATGAGATTGATAATATAGAATCTTTTATTCAGCAAAGTTTGAGCAAAAGCAGCGAGGGTGGAGAAATCTCAATAAAGGCTAATAATAATACTTTAAAGAGTGAGGTTAGAGCTAATAAAGTGGTGTATTTTAATAAGAAAAGATCCATCGCTCCATTGTTGGGATTTGGGGAGCGAGTATTGGAACCCAATTAACTGCACACATCTGAGCTACCCGTTAATATTATTAAAGTAAACACCATACGAATTGAATGCAACATTATTTCGGGTTCATTCATCAATAACAATCAAGTGCATATGCTCCATGAATTTTCTCCAAATGTGGGGCCAGGGTATAAAATAGTGGAGGTTCCTAAATATGTCATCTATTTACCTGTGAACGTCAAACGGATAAGTTCGCTCTCACTGAAGCTCGTTGATCAGGACGGGGATTTAATAAATTTTCGAGGTGAAACAACAACTGCCAGATTACATTTAAAGCCACAGAATGCTAATCTATAACAACAGCAATAATAAGGATATATATAGTGGTAATATAAACAAAGTTATTAGTCAGGCAGCAGACTTAAAGCGAACAAGACGTGAACTGAGAGCTGATAATAAGCAATATCTTCAGTCGTTAGGATTAATTTTTAAAAATGTATAACAACATCTTGGACATTACTGGAGGCATAAGTTATGATAATAGCATAACAAAAATTGACTACCACACCTATTCGCCATTCCTCACATCATTTAAAAACAGCGATGAAATCCGTATTTCAGTACAACACCAAGATCTATATATCTTACCATCTGAAAGCTTTATATACATTGAAGGAGCGCTAACTAATACAACAGGGGCTGTTTCAAATACTGCAAAGCTAGCAAACAATGCTATGGCCTTTCTCTTTGAAGAAATTCGATATGAGATCAACGGTATAGAAATTGATAGAACGAGAAATCTTGGAATTGCTACGACTCTAAAAAATTATATATCGCTGAATAAAAACGAGAGCCAAATGTTACTAAATGCTGGCTGGTCACCCGAAGAATCAATTGCACCTGCAAAGGGATTTTTCAATTTCTGTGTACCATTAAAGTTACTTCTAGGCTTTGGTGAAGATTATAAGAAAATTATCGCAAACACTAAACATGAACTAATATTAATACGGAGCAGAACGGATGAAGATGCAGTCATATCACCAACAGATGCTGTAAACATTTCAATATTTAAACTTCAGTGGCGTGTTCCCCATGTTAATGTTGCTGACCATGAAAAATTAGCCTTGTTAAAAGTCATTGAAAGTGGTCGTGAGATAAAAATATCATTCAGGAGTTGGGATATATACGAGTATCCAGCACTACCAGCGGCAACTCATCACACTTGGTCTGTTAAAACAACATCACAAATGGAAAAGCCCCGATACATCATTCTAGCTCTCCAAACAAATCGCAAAAATGATAAAACAAAGGATGCTAGCAAGTTTGATCATTGTAAACTGACAGATGTTAAAGTACATTTGAATTCAGAATCATACCCTTATGATGACTTGAACTTGAAGTTTGATAGGAATCAATATGCTCTCCTATATAACATGTATATAAAATTCCAAACTTCGTACTATGGACGTCAGTTGCAGCCACTCCTTTCAAGGGAAGAGTTTATAAATAACGCACCGATCTCAGTTATTGATTGTTCGCGTCAAAAAGAGGCAGTTAAATCTGGGCCAGTGGATATACGATTGGAATTCAAGACAAGTGAAAACATCCCAGCCAACACAACAGCTTACTGTTTACTGTTGCATGATCGAATCGTGGAATACATTCCTTTAACTGGTGAAGCTCGAAAACTTGCCTAGAATGTCATCAATTATTGTCTTCGATGTTCAAGGATACAAGCTGGAAAACACTGAATTTATTTTTAAAGAATTGGCAATTTTAAACGGTGAAAATCAACTCCAACACTACATATTCCAACCACCATTTCCTTATAAGGAGTTAACTCGATCAGAAAAACAGCATGTTGAATGGCTGCGGCATAATATCCATGGATTCAAATGGGGCGATGGTTACATCCCATACCACAAATTATATGCTATAGTCCATCAATCGCTACCGCAGGATAAAATAATTTATGTAAAGGGAGCTGAAAAGAAAAGCTGGGTTCAACAAATACTTGGAAATGGTTCATCTATATATAACGTAGAAGAGGAGGGATGTCCAAAACTAACTACTTTGGAAACAAATGTACCATCTTGCATCATACACCAAGGCCGATGTGCTCTGAAAAATGTATTTCAAATAAGGGATTTTTTAAATAAAACAGTTTTTTAAAACGTTATAAAAAATTTTTTTATTTGTGTATATCTTAATCTAATTTACAATATTTTCTTATATACATATTAATCTATTTCCATTATACTGTAATGACCCCACGGTAACGTTTCAATTGAATTTGGTACTAAATACCTTTTATCATCGTGAGGACTTAGCGCGATTTTAAGCTGAGTAATAGAAGAAACTTGATGTTTGTGAGATTGAATTAAATTTTGCCGGATTATTTTTTCAGTATTACTATTTAAACATTCAATATAATCATTAAATGTTATTCTATTTTTTACTATGTTTCTTTTAACACCTTTAGATTTTTTTGTTTTATCTTGACCCTCTACCCGGACCGCATACATCTTTGATCTCAGGCCAACAAACTCTGTCATTATGCGGCCGTTGTTTTCATCTTTCATGAGGCCCATCACTTTTTTGTTTACAAGAGGGATGTTCCAAATGTTATTTTGCGGATAGTCACTTGTATCGAAATGGATATAGCAGTCACGTTTAATAATTTGATACAAGTCAGGACAGGTCACTTCATAAATGAGTGAATCGGTGTCTGTATAACAAATTGTGCAATTAGATCTAAATTGAGGAAGCATATAATCATAATGGAAATTGTATATGGTAGTTTTAGCCAAGCCGAGAATGCACATGCCTACATATATGGGCTTATTAAAATAAATTTCTGTCTTATTTAACTCGATGGCTACCAGGTTCTCACTGAAAATGGTCGAAGCCTTGAATTCGGGCTTAGAAATGAGTGCTTCGGCTCCATATCGCCCCAACCACTTTGTCACCAGCTTCACAATGCTACGTTTCCGAACGTTCTCCATAGTCTTCCCGAAAACAGCATTATTCATCAGCTTAAAGAGATTTTTCTCGAAATCATTTTTAGCCAATGCTCGAAGTCTGGTATTTAGGTCAGTGTAGGACTTAAGCCAAGCAGATTGATTAAATTCGAGAACCCGGTGAACTTTCTTTAACTTTAATCCGTGAAGGATGGCTTGTTTTAAACTGCGATAATGAATAACATATTTTGTTTTATCGTGCAATGTAGCCAAAAGTTTTGTTTGTTTTGATCCAGGTGACGTTCTATGTTCGGGGCAAAATGGGAGATCTTTATGAAGATCATGAATGTCTTGAGGATACTCTAGATCCACTTCAAGAATGTAGCCTGTGGGCGAATCATCAGCTACATCTTCAACCTTAAAAGATGATACATTTTCTACCCACTTGAAGCCACTGTGGGGTAGGAGTTGGGACATTGCCCAACCGTATTGGTTATTAATGTCATTATATATGAGAAATTTTGAAGGTTGAGAGGGATCATAGTCGGGCATGTATTTATTATTGGCCTTTGAATATCTTTTAGAGCATTGGCTAAGTCCCGAATGCCTCGCTCTATAAATAAGAGCATATCAATGTCAGTCAATAGCTCCAGAGTAACGCTAGTATGCTTAAGCATTGCGTCCCAAGTATACCCTGGGAGCGTATAATAGTGTGCTGGATCTAGCCCATATGTTTTACAACAACTTGCACGGAATTGTTCAAAAACATCCGCCAAGAGTAAGACATCTGTCTTTAAATATAAATCTGAATATTCACCCAGATTTTGAATGCTGAATTCATTCCAAACATTGCAGGCATGATTATAATCTTCTTGGCTAATGTTAGTATCGTTTAACTTATTGTAAAATAGGTGGATACCAGGAAGTTTGGTCTCTAAAAATTTTGACATGCAAGTGAAATAATCGTATGGGTATACTCCTTTACGTGTTAGTAACTTAAACTGGGTCTCTGTTATATTTGGGAATTGGGATTTTAAAATAGGGAAAGAAGTTAAGTAGGAGGAAAGGGTGTCGAGACTGCTTGCCATGAATTTGAAGGAATCAATGAATCGGAATTTAATGGGGTATTCATCTAAGTGTTTAGTGAAAGATATATACCGTTCTTTGTTAATTGGGAGGAGATCAATGCGGCCTTGGAGATCGGAAGCTATATTTTTGATAATAAAATGTGAATCGTAGCCGCTTAAGTTGTGAAAAATTATTGGGATGGTGTGACTATCCTGAAAATTAATATTACATCCCTCATGCGGTGGACCTCTGTACTTACCTGTTAGGTGGCAGTGATCGCGCACCTTTTTATCACCTGATGTAAATGGTTTCTCACATATATGACAGAGTCTTGCTGCCTCAAAAAATGTCACTTCCTCAGCAGTCATCTGATCCATAGGTAAAGGGTGAAGAAAAACGGATTCCAAATTCTCCGCAAACTGCTTTAACTCGCGCACAAACCACTCGACACAATCCTCACCACGATATAATTTGAAGACCGATAGCGTGGGGTCATACGAACACTTCACATAAAATCCTAAACTACACGGTACATGAACTTGATACTTATTTCTATCACTATTTTCAACTAGTAAACATTCTATGTCCGCGTAAATGACAAATGGAGCTTCTACCTTATTCCTAAAATTATTAAATCTAAGTTCCTTCTGGTCCTCCGTTGGTAGTCGAATTTTCGCGCTGTTGACCTTCGTACAGTCAGCTACATGATGATCCAATTTTTCTTGTGATCCAAAGTAATGGAGGCAGCGGTCGCAATAGTATATTGTGCAACAAGGGCGTAAAGTAGCCGTTTGCGCACGCTGGCAGCAATAAACGCACGAGCGAAGCGAGTGTGTTTAGCTGCCAGCGTAAGCAATCGGCTACGCCCCGCCCGAATTGCACATTTTATTTTTCCCCACTAGTGAGGGAAAAGTGCCACTAAAACGCACGCCTTTCCGGTTGGACAGTGGCTTATTATCCATTCGTGCTTTATATTGTGCAACAAGGGCGGTGCGTAGCCGATTGCGCACGCGGGCAGCAATAAACGCACGAGCGAAGCGAGTTTGTTTAGCTGCCAGCGTAAGCAATCGGCTACGCACCGCCCGAGTTGCACAATAAAGCACTAGTGGATAATAAGCCACTTTACAACCGGAAAGGCGTGCGTTTTAGTGGCACTTTTCCCTCACGCGTGTGGAAAAAGTATTTTTGATGATCGTTCCTCGACAGTTGGGATGAAAGGAGCCTGGAGAGGTTCTTTATCCATACGTAGTGGTACCGGATGGGCTCATCATCTTCTTTTTCCTCCTCCTCGGCATCCTCATCATAATAAACATTTTGAATCATCAGAAGATTCACGTGCTGCTCTTTCTTTTCTTTAGTTAAATATGTTGGCAGAACTTTATAATTTTCTTTCCCAGTTTTCTGCAGAATGTATACGTTGATGGAAACATCATTCTGCTTCTCAAATCGCGGAATCTGTTTTATTGTTACTGGGAACGTAATTCCATCTAGTTTTAATTCTGTGAAATAGTGGCGGTAATTCATCACACGCTGGGGATTTTTTTCAACTGGATGTAAAGCTGAAAGCACCGCCCAGGCGAAACAAGCATCATCCTCATTTTTAACATTAATGCAGGCCTCTTTGCGTTGAATTTGTTGTGGCAGCTCAATATAGGATGATCCCAGTTGCGGTGTGAACTTGTTTATATTTATTGCTAAGTTTATAATGGCTGACAAAGCCCAACCGCTATCTCTTTCCTGGAACTCTTCCAGTTTATTCATTACTGGTTCCTCAACATTATGTTTGAACCATTCATTAATATCTGTGTTTTGGTAGATGGGAGCATTCTTCGTGTTCATGTACTTGAACTCGAATACTTCCTCATCCCCTCTCACAACCTTAAACTCCCCACAAAAAGCTGCATTCACCTTAAGAGCAGTCTCTTTCTTCAATGCGTTATTGATGCGCCGACGGAAAAGTCCTACACAATCTTTCAGGAACTCCTTTGGCTCCTTATGAGACAAGTTTACAATGACTCCTGTCCTCATACTATAAATGAAAAAGAAACGAACAAATAATGATATGACTTAGAGATATTTTTAAGTTTTTACTTACCGATCACAAAAAGCGGATTGTTCGTCTTCCCACCGAACTCGGGATGAAGTCCAATTGGCACGGTTCGCATTATGACTAGAACCTGCCCTCAATTTCAGCTGTTTTATCTGGGTACGATAGCCTTGGACAAGGTTTATACCATTGGTGAAATTTTGTTTTTCACCTACAGTTTTTGCCCTTTTTAAATATTGTCGAAGCACTCTTAAATTGTTTGAGCACTCTTTCACACCCGCGTCAATTAAGCTATGATTGTTTTGGGCATTTACGAATGCTAGCTTAGCACTTTGAACTAAATTGCTTACTTGCACCATTTTCACTCAATATGCCTTTAAAACTGATAACTTTTACAACAATAATTCTTTTCACTGTTTTTTTTTTTTTTTTTTTTTGTTCGTCCTTTGGTCTTTGACTTTGACTCACGAATTACTTCACAAGATAATTAACTTGTGCAAACTTTAAGTTAAAATATTCTAAAGATTGAACAAATTGTTGAGGGTGCGTTGTTCACAAACGTTTGGCACTAAATGGATGATCCGATTCCGAAAGTCCTATTTATACTCCCGCGCGGGAATCTCAAATGTGAAGGAAAATTTTTTTCTCAAGTAAAATAAAACAACAAAAAATAAACCCACGTTGAATCGAGAATCAATTCCTGGAAATAAGAACCCCTCAGCATAAACAAAGCCACATGCGTACCCGCAAAATTGTGTAAATTATACTTGGGTGACACATTCAAGTGTCCAAATTCAAGTACCCTGCGATTTATGATGACACGTAACATGATCGAGGCATGATCCTTCATGTACCCAAATTCCTAGTCTAATGTAAAACGTTTCCTTAAAGGGATTAAATTACAGACACATTACTGATAAGACTTCACATATGTAACATAAACAAAACCACATGCGTACCCGCAAAAATGCGTAAATTATACTTGGGTGACACATTCAAGTGTTCAAATTCAAGTACCCTGCGATTTATGATGACACGTAACATGATCGAGACCAGATCCTTCATGTACCCAAATTCCTAGTCTAATGTAAAACGTTTCCTTAAAGGGATCAAATTACAGACACATTACTGATAAGACTTCACATATGTAACATAAACAAAACCAAATGCGTACCCGCAAAATTGTGTAAATTATACTTGGGTGACCCATTCAAGTGTCCACGTTCAAGTACCCTGCGATTCATGATGACACGTAACATGATCGAGGCATCCGCGTTCGCGTCCAACTAGCAAAGGATAGGGTAAAGCTTTCGGCGGGAGAGCGGCATCCCACGCACATTCTAAAACTTTAAGTTAATTTGGTAGATGAAAGAACTGTAAAAATAGCAAAGTCCCGAACCCGATGCACCACATAAACTCCAAGCACACGCATTCTAGAGCTTACTCCGGTAGATGGCGGAACACAAAAATAGCAAAGACCTGAACCTAGATAACCACATATGCTCTAAGCACACGCATTCTAGAAAAACTTGAGCCTCATCTGGTAGATGGCGGACCGCAAAATAGCAAAGACCCGAACCCCGATACACACAAGAGAGAGCTTTCGGCCTTAAAACTGCTCGTAGACGTAGACGACGAGCTTTTGATACCATTTTGAGAATTTTGACCTCCCTTTAAAAATACATGGGATTTTTGTGCTCGAACCGGCATAGCTTATCTACTCATTGAAGGTCTTGACGTCGGGGAGAGCGGATCGTCCCTCGCCCCACCCCGCGCTCTCCAGGAGAGTCGGGACATTTGGTATAGCGCACGCGGTTTCCGCAAAGCCCCCCCCCCCTCCCCCAACGTTCTACACCCATTTTGAGGTCATTAAGGCAGCAAGAAACAGGAATTTTTTTACTTTATTCTTCAGGCAACAGCGAGGGATTCCGCTGAGTCGACTCATCGGGAATGCACCTCGGGTAAGTCCAAAATGTTTTTCTTATTTCTTTTTCTTGCACCCCATTTTTGAGATTCCCTATAAATAAAAAAAAAAGGGGGAAGATATAGTGTAAGCACTCTAATAGTACGGTCAGGCCCGTCAACAAGGGCCCCGATTTTTTTTCTTTTTTCTTCCGAGTGAGTGGTCAGTTATAATGCGTATGAGGCGGTACGGACCCTTCTCCACGACCCGACCCATCATATTTAGCACTTGTAAATGCGCTTTCGTTTCAGACCTATTCCGTGCCAAGCATTTTGTCATTTAAGGCACACGGTCATTAGTTTGCCATATCAGTTAGTTACATTATCATTTAACATACTCTATCATTTAATTTACACTTACTCTGCGTTACATTATTATTTAATTTGCATTGGCAGTTAATTTTCATTATCATATAACAGTTCGTATTATTTAATCTACCCTTGCACCAATCTGCAGTATCATGTAATTTACGGTATCACTTAAGTTTCATTATCATTTAACTTACACTATCATTTAATTTACCTTATCAGATAAATTACATTATCTTAAATATAAGTGATCATTTAATTTGAATTCTTCTGCGGTCATAAAAAAAAAGAAAGGCACAAAGGGATATTTTTTAACTAGTAAAGCTACCTTAGATGCAGAATTTTATAATCTCTAACGCTAAGGTATGATTGTGAATCAGTATTGTTTAAGGAGTTGAGAAATTAAATCCGGATCATGAATTCATAAGTCGTATTCCATTGTCCGGCCATGTGAGCGCTTGAGTCTCTTCCCCCGTTTATCTTCTTTGTTCTAGGTCGGGAGCCACTACTCGTAGGGGGTAGTGGACATTTGAGAGGTGGGTTAGAGGGGGGAAACAGGTCACGCGGAGGCCGACCTGCTCCCCCTCCCCCTACAGTGATTTGGCGGGTCACCTATTTTTTTTCGTGTGTTCTTTTTCAACCCCTCATTCCCTATCCATCCCTAGGTTCTTTTCTTGTGTGGGGCATAAAAACAGGGAAGGAATTTTTCCACCCCGCCCCAGCAGGAGCGCGAATAAATTTCCCGCGGTGCTCTCAGGACGTGGCAGTCTACGAACCTCCCCACCGGCGAGCTAGACCGTGCCGCCAGTAAGGCGCTCCCCGGACTGTGACTCCGAGCACCACCACCCCTGGCTTCACGCCTGCACCCGGTAGATATTTAATGATCTATTCAGCGATCTTTCTATCTATCATTGCAAATAATGGCGCCCAACGTGGGGCCAGAATGAGTAGAGTAACTTACTCATTTGGGTCTCCACACTAGGCCTCTATGGCCACCACTGATTTTCCTTGCTGTTTTAGTCAGTCTCGCCGCTCTCTTCTCAGGTATTGGAAGAGAGGGGACTTTCCAAGCTTTTTTTTTTGACTACCATCCCTCTTGGCCGTTTGTGATGTACCCTCTTCCTCAGGGAGTCTCACGGAGTCAGGACGAGGCAAAAGCTTCCGAGCTCAGCGTCAGCGGCCTGTCGAGTTCATTGGGAGAGGTAGGGTCAATTGCTACGGATTTGTTGGTGGAATTGCACGCCAGATCTGGGCCGTTGTCTGTTGGTACAAGGCCTTTGCGACGTGCTACATTTCCTCAGCCAACCCGGGGCATAGCATCGCAAACACAGTTCGGCGATTCGAATGACTGGGTGATGTCTCTCGGAGAGATCGGGATCGGGAGGGTATACCCCCCGCTCATTGCCTTAGAGAGTCATTTTGCAGTTCATCGAGTATAAGTGGTCTTCATCATCGTGGGAAGGGACTGAGAGATCGGGGTAGCCTAGGCACGGCCTGGCCCACTTGCCTCAGCCACTCCTCCCCGCGATCCTGAGGTTTGCTAGCGAGCTGCGCTAAGTTCCCTGTATTCCTACCGCCATTCCCATCCCATTCCCAGCCTTGACTGTGTTTCAATCACACAATTACATTCTTTGTATCCTTCTTCAATTCTTACTTAAGTCCTCCTATTTTTTTTTTACGATGATTCGGTGAAAATTTTGGGTTCAATTTTTTTTTCTCGTAATGATTTTAGAGTGATATATATAGACGGTTCATTCCCATTACAGTAAAGTTTTGTATGCCTGTAAACGATTTCTTTTGTCATGTAATTTGAAATTTCGAGATTAATTTCTGTTAACGTTACGTGATAACGGGGAGGTGATCAAGTCGTTCACACCGGATGTTTGGATATGGAATAATTTTGTAGTTGAGTTTTGCTTGAGTAGCTGATACAGTATATTAGTAGGAGTGAGTTTAGCCTTGTATGCACGGAAAGGATGTTAGTTTCGTACATATGAGACGGAGTTTAGTAAGTCTTTGATTTAGTAGCCTGAGCGTGGAGAAGATTTCTCGCGAAGCATAAGTCATTTCGGGTTTCGTAGAAGTTAAGCGGAAGCTGTGTATTTAGTAGAGTTAAGTTTTATTGTAGGGGTGAGACACCCACAATTGAATAGCGTTGTTATTATACCCTCCTGGTACAACCGGATATTATTGAATTCGCCTCGGTTGCCAGAATTTATAGTCGTCTACGGTATCCACGAAAGGAGCCAAGAGTTTTTTTTGTTGAATAACAAGTCCTGGATAGCAAAATGACTGGTAAGCCAGGAACATCTAAAGAGGTGAGCCTTGACGACACTGTAGTGGAAAGGACTGCTGAAGGGGGGCCCTCTCTCGAAAATCAAGATAGTCCGTCTGCTTTGGACACACTGCGGTCGGAACTTCACGGGTTACGGGACGCCCTCAACGACATTCGGAGTGGCTACGGTTTGATACCACTAGGAGGGGCTTCGTTGGGAGGTTCCCACCCTAATGGTAGGGGGACACCTTCACGCAACCCTACGAACGCCACTTCCAATCGAGGAAGGGGCAGAGGTCGACCCCCGAGACCTGGTACCCGCGCAGGTTTAAGAAGTCAGGCTTCCAGGGGCGACCAAGGCCCATCTTCCCCACCACCTGTAAATAATGAGTATCGTTATCACGTGGATCGTCAACCCACCGCACGGGAATTAAGAGTTCATGAGGGGCCCCTTGAGCCTAGCCCGCATTCGCCACGTAGTGGTCTGGCTTCGGGTGGTCCTTTGGGTTCGCCTGGTGAGGGTTTGGAATACATACCCACACGTAAGACGGTTGTTTTGTCATGGAATTTTTCTTTCAATGGCGACTCGAAAGGAGTATCGGCGGAAGATTTCATTTACCGCACTGAATGCGTATCACGATCGAGTGGGGTCAACGAGGCCGAACTTTGCTCCAACATTCACTTTTTGCTGAAAGACAAGGCGGAGCAGTGGTTTTGGACAGTATTTAGGAGGCAGTTCAGGAATTTCACGTGGCTTATTTTTAAAGCACAACTTAAGGAAAGATTTCAACCGTCTCAATCGAACCACCGTATTTTGCAAGCTCTAATGACAGCCCGACAAATGCCTTCAGAGAATTACGCTGACTTCGAGCAGCGAATGTTGGCGTTGCAATACAAGTTAGATCGTCCATTGCCCGAAGCAGAGCTTGTTAAAATAATTAAAGATGGATTGGTGCCTCGTTTGGCACATCTCGTTTACATGCAACCAGCCTATACTTTACACGAATTAAGAAATACCTGTAGACAGGCAGAAAGACTACAGTCCAATACCTCCCGTTTCCATCAGCCCGCTAGGCCAGTGTTTGGCAGAGTTCAAGAAGTGAACGCGGCTGATGATATAGGACCCGGGATGGATATGGATGAAGAACGGATAGATTCAATTTCGAGGGGATCCATGGAAGTCAAGTGCTGGAATTGTCATCAGATAGGGCATTACTTCCAATGGTGTCCAGCCGAACAAAGGAGCTTATTTTGTTTCAGGTGTGGTCGACCTGATACCACCACACCTCGTTGTAGTAACTGCTCGGGAAACCGATCAGGGGATTACGGTAGCCGGCGCGCCCTGCCCGACGCATACCCAGCCGGCAACCAAGTCTTAAACGTGGAGAGCCCCGCTCTCAATCCGGTGCCACGAACCTTAGACGGAGAGAATCATGACACAACCCCTTCTTCTAAATCAATAAAGCCCGCTAATAAATCTTCTTTAACCCCAACAACCATCACGGATACCCTGACGAACACCCCCCGACCTTCCTTGCACGAGCGGTGGAAACATTATCAGCAAGTCAGGAAGCGTATATTCAATTCTAGTCTGCAGTCGACGCCCCCAGGGCGGGAAAAGAACACATCGACTAGGAAATATCATGCCATCCAGAGAGTACGGAGACTATTTGAGGAACATAAGCAAGTCACCAAACTTATAACAGCCAGTATAGTTCAAGTCTCAGGCGATGATCGACCCTATGCCAGGATCTACTTAAATGGCAAACCTATCGTCGGACTCTTAGACAGCGGAGCCAGTGTTACCTGTCTAGGGGAAGGCTCGGGCGAATTTATGCGAGAGGCTAATTTAACACCCGTTAATCTGAGGAAGTCAGTTGTTACCGCAGACGGGAAGGGTCAAGAAGTCACCGGGTTTATTAAGACTCAGATCACCTACCGTAACGTAACGAAACCTTTAGCAGTTTACATTGTTCCCAGCCTCGCTCAACCTCTTTATCTGGGCATAGACTTTTGGCGAAGCTTCAATTTAGCCCCCGGGCTAATAGCAGATTTTTCTCTAAGGAGCAATCCCGACGAGGCCCGACACCATCTAACTCCTGAACAGGCTCTGCAACTGGAGT
The DNA here is from genome assembly GCA_951509405.1 of Machimus rusticus. NCBI lineage: Eukaryota > Metazoa > Arthropoda > Insecta > Diptera > Asilidae > Machimus > Machimus rusticus. The sequence continues at coordinate 21,208,791 of OX608051.1, forward strand.
CGACCATTTTAAAATTCCCCAATTTCGCGACTAACGGCCTTGGGAAAACTCACCTGATCGAACACGTTATCGATACCGGTACGGCGAGCCCCATTAAACAGCGTCACTATCCAGTCTCTCCAGCCATACAGAAAATGATGTATGATGAGTTAGATAGGATGCTTGCTATGGGAGTTATAGAAGAGTCAAATAGTCCCTGGAATTCCCCCGTCATTTTGGTGCGGAAACCTGGGAAAAAACAGATTGTGTCTCGATTCCAGAGCCGTAAATAAAATAACAGTCAAAGACGCTTACCCCCTACCGCATATCGACGGACTCCTAGGAAGGTTACAGGATACTCGATACATCAGCGGCATAGACCTTAAGGACGCGTTTTGGCAGATACCGTTGGAGAAACAGAGCCGGGAAAAAACAGCCTTCACGGTTCCCGGTCGACCCTTATACCAATTCACGGTTATGCCGTTTGGCCTCTGTAAAGCGCCCCAAATGATGTGCCGCCTGATGGATCGAGTTATACCTGGACACCTTCGGGAGAACGTCTTCGTATATTTGGACGACCTTTTGGTGGTGACACCTACGTTCGAAAAACACTTCCAGGTCCTACAGGAGGTAGCTGAGCGTCTTCGACAAGCTGGACTGACCATTAATGTCGGAAAGAGTAATTTTTGCGTGCGCGAGGTAAAGTACCTCGGGCACATAGTGGGAGATGGTACCCTGAAAACAGATCCAGACAAGATAACAGCCATTAAAGAGTTTCCGGAACCGACCACGCCTAAACAGTTGCGAAGGTTCCTTGGCATGACGGGCTGGTACCAGAGATTTGTCCCAAACTACGCCTCTGTCGCCGCACCCCTCACCGATTGTCTAAAAAAATCTAAAGTTTTCAAAGTTTCCGAGGAAGGGAAGAAGTCCTTCGAGCAGCTGAAAAGAGCGTTAGTGACAGCCACGGAGTTATACACGCCAGATTTTACTCAGCATTTCTACATACAGTGCGACGCCAGCACAACGGGAGTTGGGAGTGTTCTATTCCAGAAGGACAAACAAGGCCAGGAGCACCCCATTGCTTTCATGTCGAAGAAAATCAACCCGACACAGGCAAAATATAGCATAACTGAGTTGGAGTTCTACGCTGCCCTCTTAAGCGTAAAGAAGTTCCGCGCTTATGTTGAAGGACAACCATTCACTATTATAACGGACCACGCAAGTTTACGATGGCTCATGAACCAAAGTGATTTAAGTGGGTGATTGGCAAGGTGGAGCCTCAAGTTGCAGAGGTTCGACTTCAACATAGAGCACAGGAAAGGGAATCAAAATATCGTGCCGGACACTCTGTCCAGAATTTATATGGATGAGTTAAAGTCTTCCGAACTGATGCCTGCAGATGTAGACCTCACATCACCTCATTTCTCTTCTGGGGAGTATGAGACCCTAAAACACCACATTCGAGCAAATGCAGATAGTCTTCCAGACTTGTGTGTATCGGACGAATATGTTTATACTCGTCGCCAGCCCCGTTCGGGATCTGAAGATGAAGATGAATCCTGCTGGAGGCTCTGGATTCCTGAGCCGTTAACCCAAGAGTTGATAGCTAGAGCTCACGAGCCCCCTCACGCGAGTCATGGAGGTTTTCATAAGACACTCCACCGAGTCCGACAAAAATACTATTGGCCAGGAATGATTAAACAGATTAGAGACTACGTCCTACAGTGCGAGGTTTGTAAAGAAACTAAAACCAGCTCTCAAGTCCACCGTCCACCGATGGGAGGGCAAATGAATGTGCAACGGCCATTTCAATTTCTGTACATTGATTTCATGGGACCCTACCCTCGGACAAAGCGGAATAACCTATGCATACTGGTCGTACTGGATGCCTTCAGCAAGTTTGTATTTCTAAAAGCTATGCGTGCGGAATCGGCTGAATTAGTTGTGCGGTACCTCGAAGACGAAATCTTTAACACGTTTGGAGTCCCCGAAACATTATTTTCGGACAACGGGAAACAATTTTTATCAAAAGTTTTTCAAAAACTTCTTTCAGATTACGGAATTCATCACGTTAGAACCGCCAAGTATTCTCCACACCCCAACGCCTCTGAAAGGGTAAATAGAGAAAGACCATCAACAATGGGATCTCCATCTGCCAAAAATAGTTTGGGCTCTCAGAAGTTCTGTTCACCAGGCAATTAATATGGAGCCATATTATGCACTATTTGGGCAGCATATGGTGCAACATGGGACGGCGTATCCACTCCTGAGGAGATTAAGAAGCCTAGAGGAAGGAGATGTTCGGTGGCTGACCGGGTCAGACAAGCTGGCCATAATCAGACAACGTCTAATGGATCATTTGAAGTCTGCTCACCATCGCCATGAGACTACCTATAACACCAGGTGTCGCGACGTAAAATATCAAACAGGACAGGAAGTTTTTCGTCGTGTCTTTTCGCAAAGCAACATGCCCCAGGGCAGAAACGCAAAATTTGAAAAAAGATTTGCCAAAGCCAGAGTAACCCGGCCTGTAGGAAACTCACTCTACGAGCTAGAAGATCTTCAAGGTAAACTCATCAGAACATACCATGCCAAGGATATGCGGCAGTGACTGGGAATCGTAAACAAGGAACATGATCATCGGCCTCCGTTCTTCTGTCCTCTTCATCCCTCTGGGATAGGGCTGAAGCTGACAGCCTTGTGACGGTCGCCCTCTTTTTTTCTTTCCCCCCAAATACCTATTCAAAAAATCAGTCGGCACACTGACAGTGCATATCTGGTCGGACTGTACCTCTCTACCCTCCGAACATGCACAGCGCCAACTGGGCGTGAGTGTCGTCATCAAGCGATCCAGCTGTAGTGCCACACGCATCGACTCCACCTCGGTCGTCGCTGACAGGCACTCGGCCATTTTGTTGGAATCTCTCGTGCCGGCAGGAGGAAGCGAATCGTGTGCGGCCAAGGTCGGCCATTATTCTTAAAGTGTACTCGATTGAGTTAATCAAGAAAATAAAAATAACCAGACTAAGTCTGAGGGCTAGGTTAGCCTTGTTCCAGCCGCAGGCCAAGACCACCCCAAACAGGTAGGCCCTGATTCCCTATTTTGATTCGTGCAGGTGTAATATCCTGCCTCCTTAGGGGGACGGAAATTAGTGGACAATTTTTTTATCTTTACCACCACCCCCTCCCACGTGGGAGAACAAACGACCGTATTTAGGCCCTACTGCGGCCACTCCACCTACTTAGCCCCGCTCGGAAAAGGAAGCGAAAACTGGGAAAATCCCGCTCCTTTGTCTTCATTCGCCGCACCAGGCGGCCTTCGCCGCACCAATTTTTGTCAACCCCGAGGATACCGGGACATCTTATCGACCACTTGGGCAATCCTCCTATAGGCAGCAGGCCTCCGCCATTGAGCCAGTTGGATTTCTGTGTACGGGACAATTTCTGTGCGTCCACAGGCGACGTCGAGGGACCGCGGCGAGACTAATTTCGGACAGGAGCCACCCCATAGGCCCCCCCCCCCCCGCCGCCACGCCAAACGGCTACCGGCAACCCAGCTGGAGCCCTCGGAATGCTGTACCCCCCCTTCGTTGGGAGCAGCCTCAATCATTAGCTAACCGGCAGAAGAAGGGATATTTTGCTGCGACGCGACGGGACTCTTCATCAGCGCTCCGCGCTCATCGGCTTTCGTCCTCTTTATTTAGTTTTATAAATTAAAATAAGCTTTATTCCTCGTAGGTAGTCTAAGTCCGTAGGCACTAGTGCTAGGTGACCTAAATTATATAAAGAAAAACAAAAAGAAGACGATCTCGATCGTCGAAGCATTGAAGGTCTTGGCGTCGGGGAGAGCGGATCGTCACTCGCCCCACACCGCGCTCTCCAGGAGAGTCGGGACATTTGGTATAGCGCACGCGGTTTCCGCAAAGCCCCCCCCCCAACGTTCTACACCCATTTTGAGGTCATTCTCCACGACCCGACCCATCATATTTAGCACTTGTAAATGCGCTTTCGTTTCAGACCTATTCCGTGCCAAGCATTTTGTCATTTAAGGCACACGGTCATGAGTTTGCCATATCAGTTAGTTACATTATCATTTAACATACTCTATCATTTAATTTACACTTACTCTGCGTTACATTATTATTTAATTTGCATTGGCAGTTAATTTTCATTATCATATAACAGTTCGTATTATTTAATCTACCCTTGCACCAATCTGCAGTATCATGTAATTTACGGTATCACTTAAGTTTCATTATCATTTAACTTACACTAGCATTTAATTTACCTTATCAGATAAATTACATTATCTTAAATATAAGTGATCATTTAATTTGAATTCTTCTGCGGTCATAAAAAAAAAAAGAAAGGCACAAAGGGATATTTTTTAACTAGTAAAGCTATCTTAGATGCAGAATTTTATAATCTCTAACGCTAAGGTATGATTGTGAATCAGTATTGTTTAAGGAGTTGAGAAATTAAATCCGGATCATGAATTCATAAGTCGTATTCCATTGTCCGGCCATGTGAGCGCTTGAGTCTCTTCCCCCGTTTATCTTCTTTGTTCTAGGTCGGGAGCCACTACTCGTAGGGGGTAGTGGACATTTGAGAGGTGGGTTAGAGGGGGGAAACAGGTCACGCGGAGGCCGACCTGCTCCCCCTCCCCCTACAGTGATTTGGCGGGTCACCTATTTTTTTTCGTGTGTTCGTTTTCAACCCCTCATTCCCTATCCATCCCTAGGTTCTTTTCTTGTGTGGGGCATAAAAACAGGGAAGGAATTTTTCCACCCCTTCCCAGCAGGAGCGCGAATAAATTTCCCGCGGTGCTCTCAGGACGTGGCAGTCTACGAACCTCCTCACCGGCGAGCTAGACCGTGCCGCCAGTAAGGCGCTCCCCGGACTGTGACTCCGAGCACCACCACCCCTGGCTTCACGCCTGCACCCGGTAGATATTTAATGATCTATTCAGCGATCTTTATATCTATCATTACAAACAGAAACGAATATTGTTGCGCGGACTCCTTGCTCTGATCGGATCAAAGAACTTAAAAGCGTACCACTACCACACACGCTTAAGCATGTTTGCGGGCCCTTACCTGTGTTTGCAGCCACGACAGGTGAGAAAAAGCGAAAGCTCTCTTCCCTGTGACCGAAAGTAAACACAGGATGTTTTCGGGCACAAACATGTCGATTGCACTACAATTTTTGGGGTAACACATTAATCAACACAAGAATTACTTACCCATTATTATTATTCCAATGAAGTGCAATGAAGGCACTCGCGCACGCGATAACTACACTCGATACTTAAAAACCGCGAAACCGACTTAACTTCATGTCCTTATGACAGAAGTCAAACGTCAGGGTTAATTTGAGGCGAAGTCAATGGCATTGCCATATTTGCCCTCGATTGTACACAGTCAGCTGAGTTTTTCAAAGATGGCTGATTTCGCCATGCCCGACATTTTGTCTCCAGCTGGCTGCTGGAGTGGAGAGTTTTTGCGTATATAAAGGCCAACAACTTTGATCAAAGTGCCAGTTTTCAGGAACCGGTTGGTACAGAGCTACTACATGCCAACCATTTCAGTGTAGCTTTAAATGCAGCTAATCCAGGAAATAAGCCAAGATTTCGCTTTGAAGTTTCAGTTAGAGTTAGAAACGCTGAATTCTATTTCACCGTCGGGACTGCACATTTTGTGCGGGAAATTTGTTGCAGCTACGCAGTTGTATTACGAATATTCAACCACCTGCAGCATATCTCGTTGACGCTGGAAAATGCCTCTTTGTAGTGGTTTCGTCATAAGATCCGCCTGCTGGTCTTCTGCTGGTACATACTTCAAAATAAAGGTCCCTGACTCGTATTTATCTCTTATAAAATGATATTTCACGTCAATATGCTTTGTTCGTTTGTGGTAGGTATTCTGGATTTTTGATCAAACGAATAGCGCTTTGGTTGTCCATTAGCAAGGTAATGGATATTTCATTTGATTTCAATAGGGATAGCAACAAGCTCCTCATCCATATAATCTATTTCACCGCCTGAATAGCTGCCAGATACTCCGATTCAGTTGTGGATAGTGCGACCACCTTTTGCTTCTGAGAACTCCATGAAACCATTGAGGCGCCCAATTTTACGACGAATCCACCAGTTGACTTTCTTGCGTTGATGTCGCCTGCATAATCTGCATCACTGAACGCTGTGAGTTCCAAAGCATCTCCACATCCAAACAACAAACCATGACGTTGCGTTCCCTTTAAATATTTCAAGATTCGTTTCACCACGTTCCAATGTATCCTTGTAAGCTTTTCCAAATACTTGCCCGCACTATTGACTGAATAGGTGATGTCCGGCCTTGTACCTATAGACAAATACATAAGACTTCCAACTGCCTCACGGTAGGGTACATCGGTAAGGATTTCTTCGCCTTTTGGGTGCGTCGAACACTCTCCCCGTATATGCCTCCTGGTGAACAAAGAATGATCCGTCCGGAAGATGCTCAATTTCCAAACCCAAAAAATATTTGGCGTCGCCAACCTTTACATCAAATTCCCTTTTCAGTTCTTCACTTAGCGAATCTGCCATCTCAAAGTCGGTAGAAGGAATTAAGCCATCGTCAATATATATAGCCAGAATTAGCTGATGATCAGTCATGGAATTAGAGAAAACACATGGATCCGCGTCTGTTGCCGGTAAATTGAATTTATACAGTATAGTCTGGTTCCAACATCGCGCCGCCTGTTTCAATCCATATAGGCTTTTGTTTAGCTTGCATACTCGGTCAGTTTCGTCCTCATAGCCGGCTGCCGCAAATATATTGTTTCTTCTAAGTCCCCATATAAGAATGCCGTCTTCACATCGAATTGTCGAAACCTCATCCGCTTTGAAGCCGCGATGGACAAAATCACTCGTATGGAATCAAATCGCACCACGGGACTAAATGTCTCGTTGTAGTTAACTCCGTGTTTCTGCTTGAAGCCCCGAGCAACCAGCCTAGCCTTAAAACGATCGACACTACCATCCGGATGCTGCTTAATCTTGAAAGCCCATTGATTATCAATCACTGGTTCGTTTTTTGGTAGATCGACCAGGTTCCATGTATTATTCTGTATAAGCGACTCCATTTTCTCATCCATTACCTTCCTCCAGTCGCTTGAATTATCGCCTTTAAGTGCCTCCTCATATGTATGTATCGGGTTCAACGGGTCCAGCAATATTTGTCAAACAGGATACAAAGTCCATGTATCTTCCAGGTTGCTTTATTTGCTCTCTATTTCGTAAATTATATCTTTCTGGCCGTTCCTCTTCAATGGGGTTGGATTCATGTATTATTTCCGGTTCCTCACGTTGATCTTATACGTTGACTTGCCCATCGTCACTATGTGTGGAAATTCCATTGCCTGGCTCCACCCCTCTGAGAACTTGCTTTGAAGAGTCATTCACCGGTATACTTCCCAACACAAGTTCAATTGTAGCTTCTTCATCGGCATTTGTATTATTGGTATGGTAAAATCTTCCTGTAAACCTGATATACCGATGAATCTCTATCTGATCACAATCTGGATACCAAACTCTATATGCTTTGATGTTGCTGCTATATCTCACGAAAATTCCTTTATTTGCTTTTGGATCCCATTTAAGTCTTTTCTCCTTAGGAATATGAGTGTATACCTCTTCGCCGAATACTCTCAAGTCCGCAATATTGGCATCTTGACCGTTCCACAATTTGAATGGTGATTCATTTTTAATATTGCTTGTCCCGGTTTTATTTAACACGTACACTACGGTGTTAACAGCTTCAGCCCACAGCCTGTTTGGGAGTCCTTTCGCCTGCAACAGTGTTCTCGCCGCTTCAACAATAGTTCTGTTTTCGCGTTATGCAGCTCCATTTTGCTCAAGAGTGTAAGCAACGGTTCTCTGATGAATGATCCCATTTTGATGTGCTATATCATTTACCCTTTTGTTGACGAACTCCAGTCCGTTGTCTGTGAGCAGAATTTTCACACCCTAATTCAAATGTTTGTTTGCAATCCTGAGAAAATATTCAAGATGAACTGGTACTTGGCTTTTCTCTCTCAGAAAACACACATGTTTCCAGTGTGAAAGATCATCTTTAAATAATACAAAGTATCGCGATCCCCCAATAGATTCCTCCTGCATGGGTCCACAAAGATCAGCGTGGATAAGTTCCCCTATTTCAGAACTTTTACTGTCAGAAACCGGAAACGGCAATCTATGCATCTTACCCAAAATGCAGGCATCACAACAGTCATCTCTTTGATCCTTATAACTAATCGCTTTTGTTTTCAAAATCTTTTTTACATGAGAGAAATTTTGGTGAGCTAACTTTTCATGCCAAGCCTGAAGTGATTCCATGATAGCGATGTTAGCCTGCCCCTGAGGCTGTCACCTCAAACCTCATTCTATATAATCTATTCGGTCTCTCTCCCACTGCAATGATATTCCCATTTCGAAACAATTTGTATGTAGAGCTACTTGACTCAAGCTGCAAACCCTTGTCGAGGGCAGCCCAGCTGAAAATATGTTGTATTTCAAATTGGGTACGAACAATACCTTTGATAGGTGTCTCTTGATCCAGTTATTTCCGTCGAAAGCCACAATGTTGACATCAACCCTGCTTTCTGCAAATAGGAGTCCTCCGTTTCACACTCGCAGTGGTAAATGAACATCTAACTTGGTAAGATTTACGAACCACTCGCGTTGATTGCACTTATGATCCGTGGTCCCCGAGTCCATATACCATGCTACCTCTTCGGTGTCCAAAACTTTGTTGGTCGCGGCAGCCAATGTCTCAATCATTAGTGCGTCACCTTGTGTTTTTCCTCGAAATGTTTTTGGTTCTGCCTTCTTCTGACTTCTGCAGTCCCTTGCCCAATGACCAATTTTATTGCATGTGTAGCACCTTCCTTGTTTTTGTGTTTTGTTGCGGCCGTTCGGTAATTCACCTTATTTCCACTGCGCTTAGACAAATTCCGAGTTGTAAAATGTAGGAGTTCTTTTAGTATTGTCAGATTTAGTTAAAAGTACATCGTTTTCGTCATTGACCAGGGCGAAGGGCGAAGGATAATAATCTGAGAGTTCAGCATGTCTGTTTTCCGCATATACTTTATTTATCAAGGAGTTATCATGGTTAGATAGAGTTTTTAGAAATATTTGGCTTAAATCCACCATATACCTTGTGATAGGTGTTATTTCGGCTAAATTGTAAATATGGTTGTTAGAAAACCTTTTATTTATTTATTTCGCTTAATACAAGCTACCTTAAATCGAATTTGGAAATTTTTGCCTACACATAGTCTTAAGATTTTCCTTTCGAAGACTTCCAGTCGCTGAGCAAGGGCAGGAGAAATCGCGAACCACGTTGTAAACCTGTAAGCGATTACTGGTCTTATTAGTTGCTTGTAGATGAGGAGCTTGGTTTTCTTGAGCATTTTTGGATGTCTCAGGAGTGGCATCAATATCCCGGAGGCCTTACATGCCTTGTCCAGCGCGTACTTACAGTGGTCGTTTGGCTTAAGCAAGTTATTAAAATTAATCCCCAAATATTTTAACTTGTTTTTTGATTAATTAAGTTTGTCAAGGTTCTTTCGTCACTGTGAGTGGATTTCCATGCGCTGACGAAATGATTATAATGCGCGGGCAATGTCATTAAAATTTTTGTAATTATTAATGAATTGGGAATCTGTTCGCCCATATTTTTGAGTCGATGTGCCAGATCTTCCAGTTTCGAGATATGCGTGGCCATGTCGTCTCCTGGATCCTTCGTTATTGTAGTAACATATGCACACCTGAGTCTGATTTCCGCTCATGAACCGAGAGAAGCTTATCCCACATTTCCTTGGCGAAATCGCAATTTGTAATGTGAAGCATTTGCTGATCCATGATTGTTGTCGCAATTATTTTCTGCGCGAAGCTGTCTGCCCTTGTCGACTGTGTAGTTTTTTCCCCGATTGCCCGCAATCATGCCTCGTCTTGCGCCTCTGGAGCTGTCGGTTTGATCGAATCCCCGGTAACTACTCTCCAAACGTCGTTTGAATTTAAAACTATACGTACTTGAAATTTCCACAGTGGCCAGTTTTCGCTGTTCTTTAACTTGGTGATGCGACCAATTTCACCTTCCATTTTTAAGTTTTTTCTCAGTCAATTTTCATTTCGCACTGGGCTGGATATAACCTCAAAACTTGTTAGGATGATGCCACAATTTCGAAAGAAATTACAAAAAAGTGAACTAATCGGTGTTCATGTTCATGGGTATCTGGGCCCATAACCTATTGAGTTTATGATTAAATGAAAACACCGATGCTTTGATTTTTCAATGATTTATTCAGCCAAGATTGTTTTATCCGCACTTCACAGCTTACATGACAGAACAGAAAGAAAAAGGTGCCAACATTCATAAGGCAAAAAAAAACTAGTTCACAATGGTGGGACATTTTATCAATATTGCCAACAAAAAGGTATCAAAATACCAGAGCCCTCGTAAATAATGTGCTCAAGCGATTATTCTCACAAACCATAATCTTGGTGGAGTCTGCCTCTCAAATTCGGCGAATCCTAAATGTGACCAACGAGTGTTTGGCTACTTTAAAAAAATTAAAGATAAAGAACGATGATCGGGACCCTATCGTTATATTTTTAGTACTCGAAAGGTACTAAGCTTTGTTACGAAAAGAGCAATCCAACCCTTGAGAGCTAGACTTTGTAAATCATCAATTGAAATTGCAGGCTTAGGAAAGACCATCACAGCCAGGGCACACTCCGTTGCTAAGTTTATAATTCAACCCCATTTCAAGAAATTTCCCTCAGTCGAAGCAACGGCAGCCGTACTCAACTCTCTAACAGATTTCTTACCTAGTAAAAGGTTATTCACTCTACAACCGGAATTGCTTGAGGATTTAACGCTCGCCGATCCTTCGTTCGACCATCCCGGTCAAATTGATATGGTCCTTGGAGCAGATATACATTGTGTGACGGGGTGGTGTGGGATTGTGCCCAAGGGGTTGGGGATAGGGTGCGGTTTTTGACTTTTTGGAAAGGACTTTGAAATAGTGATTTTTTGAGATCGGTTTGGGGTTGCTGCGATGCGTAGAAAAAAAGATAATAATAGCCATATAAGGCAAAATCGTGATTTACGAATCACCCTGTAACTGCCAAACGGTGCGAGATGCCCCCCCCCCCCCCACCCATACCACTTTTTGCTTTTCTCTGTCTGACCTTTCACCCTCTACAGTATTGACCTCCCACCCCGCCACACCCTGTATATGCAAATATTCTCCAAGAAGGTCTTATTCGTGGCGATCCAGACACTCTCACTGCCCAAAAGACCTCCTTTGGTTGGATTCTCATAGTTTTTGTTCTCAAATCAAAGAATGTAATTCGATCACTCGGTTTTGGGAAATAGAAGATTTTTCAGAGGGTCCGCCCAACGTAACACAAGAAGATGCTCAATGCGAACCATTTTTCATTAATACTCATGCTAGAAATGCGGAAGGGAGATACATTGTTTGCTTGCCGTTTGTACTTGAGTTCAGATAGTCATCTGAGGGATGAATATACCAAGTGTTTGGAGAAAAATATTTAATTGAGCGTCATATGGAAAAAGTCCCCCCCTCGGATATTTCTCAACCGTCAGATCAAGCCTTTTATCTTACCCATCAAGCCGTTTTAAAGGCAGAAAGCTTAAAAACTAAAACCCGAGTTGTCTTTGATGCTATGTAGTTGCAAATCAACGAATGGTTATTCATTGAATGATTGTTTACAATGTGGTCCTCCATTACAACGAGAAATTTCCCTTTTACTATCTGAATGACAGCATTAAATTCGTTTTCACCGCTGATATAGCGAGAATATATAAACAGATTTTAGTACACCCACCTGAAACAGATTTTCAAAGACTGATCTGGCAATCAGGGAAAGATGAGTATCCGATAGATTATCGTCTTAAAATAGTGACATTTGGGGTTACTAGTGCACCATTCTTAGCCATTCGTCATCCATCAACTTGCAAAGGACGAAGAGCAAAACTTTCCCATCGGAGCTAAGATTCTGTTGACCGACATTTATGTAGAATGTAAATGATGTTCTTTCGGGAAGCGAAACTTTAGAGAAAACAATCGAATGTAGACATCACGTAAACTCGATTTTGCGCTGCGGAGGGTTTGAGTTGAGAAAATGGGCCTACAATTCTGAAAAAATCCTAGACGACATCCATGAGTCTAAACGTCCATCCTTCAGAAGATTCCTTCTCCTTTATGCTTCAAGCAAAGTACTCTGAGCCCCCGCATTCAAAAAGAAATATTCTGGCCGAAATTAGTCGAATTTACGACCCCTTAGGATGGTAGCTCGAGTCACCATTGCTATGAAAATTTTTATGAAGCCCTTATGGAGAGAAGGTATTAGTTGGGATGAACCTATTCCAAAAAATTTAGCTAAAAAATGGAGCGATATCTTGTGTTTACTCTGTAAATTAAATTCAGTAAATATTCGCAGATATGTCAATACAGAAACTATTTCTGAGATAGAGCTGCATGGGTTTTGTGATGCCTCGGAGGAAGCATATGGAGCTGTTGTCTATCTTCGAGTGCAAAATAAGCAAAGGATACAGATTAGTCTTCTCGTTGCAAAAACTAAGGTAAACCCATCACAATACCAAGACTTGAGCTCTGCCGAGAAGTATTGCTTTTAAAGCTTATACATAGAAATGTTTTTTCCATCCATAGCCTCACAAGAAGTTAGAAATTTTCTATGGACACCCTGCTGATCTAGCAAGTCGTGGCATTTCAGGGGGCTTATTATGAAATGAGATACGGAAGTAGATACGAACCGAAACTAAATTACGATGCGAATGAATTTACCGATCACCGAATTCGTTTGCTACGAATTCGAATTGGGGAGGGAATTCTGCCCTATGCAATTGGAGTTTTTTTCCAATAGCGGGAAAGTAGACAGCTTTATGTTAACTTTTGCATACCTCAGGGGCAGTGGCGAAGCGTGGTAGTGTTCAAGGTGTTCACTGAACACCCGAGCAAACTGACGAATTAAATATGTAGACAAATAATAATCTAATTTTCATATTTGCATTAACATTAAAAATAAAAAATTATTACTGGAAAAACTCCATAAAAATTTATTTACTTTAAATTCGGAGTATTGAAAATTATATTCTGGCTGTTCAAAATGAAAACTGAACATTGATACTCCATACGGAAAAATTAAAGAGTAAAGAGACTTTTTCTGTCCGGCTCATATACGAATATTAAATCTCTGAATGTTCAGTTTGAGATTTGAACAGCTTTGTATCATCGCTTCGTATCGCATAAATGCGGATAAGAAAGAGAATTTTAAATTCTGAAGATTTTATTTAATTACTCTTCACACTGTCCCAGTCCCAGTAGAAAAAAAACAGGTGTAAAATACAACGCTCTTAACTTCTTGTGTGCGAAATGATTCAAAGGTGTTCAGATTTCAAGTTGAACATTCGGGGATATTTACATTCATATGGGCTTGACAGAAAAAGTCTCTTTAATTTTCATTTTTATATGGAGCATAGGCGTTCAGTTTTTAAACTGAACACTTCCAATACAACTATAAACCGCTGAGCGGTTGAGGTCGAAGGAATCCTTGCGCTTGCTTACTAATGAATGTATGTAAAGAGAGGGAGAAAAGCTGAGAATTCAATAATTTTATACTCAATGTGTTCCCGTTAATGAGCGATCATCCTTGCCTTGACTTTCAGCTTGATAAGAATTCTAAGTGGATTTTGCTGCGACTCGGCTTTTTTGGAATTTAATATTTTGTCTTGTCTATACTGTAGTTATGAAACTTTGTGTTTTTACAGAAAAGACCTGCATTATTGAAGAAATTTTAACTATGCCTTTTTTTAGGTGAATAATTGATGAAAAATCTTATATTGTCAGGAAAGTATTTTAAAGCGTTTATTTGATGCTGAATGGTTTTTCAGAGTATGAAGGACTCGCTTTAAATGGTCAACGTAAATACAAACAGGCTTAAGTCGATTTGTTTTAACTGCTAAAAATGTTATTAAAACAGATCGACTTTATTCCATCCGTCTTTACGGTTTCTAGATGTATAAACGCACATATATTCATTTAAACTTCGAACTAAAACTAATATATAGAGTTCAAAATTATTATCTGAACACCCAGGAACAACTCCTTAGCTTCGCCACTGCTCAGGGGGTAGTAAGGTATTTTCTATTTTATTTTTTATTTCTTTTATATTAATGTACAACATGTTAAGATTATTGTGTCCCAATTTGAAATCGATTGGAGTAAAACTAACGGAGATATGGGGTTGTAATTCTGTAAGTTTCCACATCTCCAGTACGATTTCGCGCTGCAGCGAACTTTTAAAAGCATTTTCTCACACTTAGGTTTTTCAAAGTCGGTGAAAGCTGTAACTCAAAATCTACTGCGCCGATCCTTTTGACATTTTGCACACCCATTCTTTACATAAATTGCGAGTAGCAACATCGAGCTTTTTCGTTTTTTTTTATTTTAACATAACCAAAGATTCGGCTTTTTTAATGAAAAATCGTCATTTTTATTCCTTTAGGTCAGTAGTATAAAACCAAAAAAAAATCAAATCGGAAATAATTGCTACAAAAGGTTTTATTATTTTAATGGCTTCATTTGTTGCCCAATATCACTATCCTAGGTTTTCCCCCTAAGCGGAGCTGTGGATAAGTAGTGGGTGGTAAAATTGTACCTCAAAAGGGGTATTTTTGCGGTTTTACGGTTATATCTCGTAAAGGACTTACAATATCGAAAATTGTTCTTCATAAAAGTTATTGAGCATTTAATTCTGCATATAATGAGGCCAGGTTCATGCTTTTTGGACTACCCGTTCTCATACTAATGCTCATCAAAGTTTGACGTATTTTACATATTTCGCAAATGCAACAAGAGGTGTGCAGATGGTTGTGGGTGTCGGAAGGCTGGGATTAAGTGCTGATTGCTTTGTGCCAACTGCAAAGGGAACTCCTGCACCAACTCCCTCCAACCAGATGCAATTGACGAACAAGATGTTAACGAAGACTTGGACTGCAATGAGGCGCAGAAAATTGCAGACTTTGAGGAGCCGAGTGATAGTTCGACAGACTCCATATCGAAAATAAGAGACCTTGAGGAGGCGAGTAGCGCAACGACAACTAAACGTCCACGTCTGTGAAATTTGTGTACCTACCTAGATACAATATTTTTCCTCTTTTCATCTTACATTTACTACTATTTTTGTTATTATGAAATATAATCATCACATATTTGATTTCATGAATTATGTTCCTTATCCTGCCTCCATCAGTTGAAAAAGAGATATTAAAAACTTTTTCAATATTATCTCTTTTTATATTCTACAATTTCAATCCTACTCCTACTAATATTATAAATGTAAAAGTTTGTATGTTTGTTTGTTACTCAATCACACAAAAACGGCTTAACGGATTCAAATGAAAGGCATACAAATAGTTTACAACCTGGATTAACACAACCAGTTTTTATCTCGAAAAAAGAACAGGCAATTTAAACGGGCCTTTTTACTAAGGTCTGCGCGGACGAAGTCCCGAGCGGAAGCTAGTATTTTATATATTTACTAAGGACAAGACTGCTAAAATTTATTGCTATAGTACTATGTTTAGGCGGGGGCTAAGGTATTTAAATTTTTTTTTGCATTTTATTTTTATTTTTATTATTGAATGCATAATATCTTAAGAATATTGTGTCAAAATTTCAAGTCGATTGAAGCAATATTGGCGAAATTACGAGTATTTCTATACCTTGCTTATGAACGTTTTATTATACCAGATTTTTTAGTGTTCAAAACTTTAAAGCGTTTTCCCCACAACCCACGTTTTCAAAGTCGGTGCCCCTCATAACTTCAAAACTACTGCACCGATCATTTTGAAATTTTGAACACTATTTCTGTACATAATTTACGAGGTAACGCTGGAGAGTTTTTTTCAAATTTGTTAATAATTGTTATTTTACAATAAAAAATTAATCGATTTTTTTCGCAAAAAAATCGTTTTATTCCCTTCAAAGTGTTCCAAAAAAGTGAAAAATTAAAATTTCGAAAAACCGCCCCAGCGTTACCTGGGGAAAACTTTTATCTAACATTCTAACGAATGAACTTTGATTTTTTGATTTCGGATGATCCAGCACCCAGTTATGAGGGGCACCGCAATTCTACTTTTTTCCGAGAAACGTCCGAATAATTGCTGTCATTGTCGTGTTTTATAATAATTCTTCGTGAAAGTTTCATACAATATTCTTCAAATGTCATACTTTAATGTACTATTAGTTTTAACAAAGAGATTTTAACTGTGTCGTCACAAAAAATTCACAAAAACATGCCTTTTTTCGTACGAATTAACCTAACCTAATATAGTGTAAATAACACATTTTTCATAAATATGTAAAATACGGCCAAATTTGATGTGCATTAACATGAGAACGGGAAGTATGAACCTGGTCTCATTCTATGCAGAATTAAATGCCCCACTTTTAAGAAGAATAGTTTTCGATATTGTAAGTCCTTTACGAGATATAACCGTAAAACCGCAAAAATACCCCTTTTGGGTTACAATTTTACCCCCCACCACTTGTCCACAACTCCGCCGAAGGGGAAAACCTAGGATAGTCATATTGGGCAACAAATGAAGCCATTAAAACAATAAAACCTTTTGCAGCAATTATTTCCGATTTAAACTCTAATCCTACTGACCTATTACTACATCGAATAAATTATTTTTTTACAAATTAAACAGTTATTATACGAAAATAATTAAGAAAACTTACATCTTTTGTATTAATAACGACGCACCATTAAACAAGTACGAAAACGAAATGTCAAATTCGAGTGCTGTATAGTCATCGAATAAATTTGCGATGGCAGTCGTATCGAACCGATTCGAATTCGGATTGCAAGATCGCTTTTTCCGATTTTCAAATGATTTCACTTTCGTATCGCATTTCACGGAAAAAATTTTTGGGAAATATCCCTGTATTTTCTGATGGATTTTAGGATAGTGCATTATTTTGGTAATATTTCCTGTAGCTTTTAAGGAGATCTGCTGCTTTTTCAATATATGTTGTGGATTTTATGGCAAACGTTCGTCAATTGGTTGGGGATTATTTTGCTATCCAAATTTTTTTTCCCGTATTCATGATAAGGCCCCAGCTGTTCAACAATTAAGTGAAAGGCTATGGTGGGAAGGACCTAATCGGCTTCTTAAAGCAAAGGAATCGTGGCTTTCGCACTACATTCGTGATCCACAGCCTGAAAATATGGAAGTCAAATCAGTTAAGGCACTTTTCGGACACGATGCAAAAACGATTTCACCCATTTTATAGAGGTTCTGAACAGATTTTCCTCCCTTTCCCGCCTTCTTAAAGCCACGGCCTTAGCGCGGAGATATATTAGTAGAATAGGTCATCTCAACGCATTTGAAAATTCTTGGATTTTCACTGCCGAATTAGAATATGCTCAGTCCTTTTGGATAAAATATGAGCAAGAAAGATTCTTTACCGATGAAATTGCTTCACTAATGACAAAAAAAACCCTCAAAAGAAACAGTAAAATTACATCGCTTAACCCGTTTTTGGATGATAAGGGATTATAAAGAGTAGGTGGCCGATTAGGTCATTCTTTGCTGCCGTATTCGGAGAAACATCCCTTCATTCTTAACCTCTTAAGGGGGAAGCCTGCTTTACAAGGCTCAAAAAAATCGATTTTTTTTTTCCTTAAATCTATTCCTAATGTATCTAAGAATATGTACCCAAAGTTATAGAGGCTAATTCACAATATTTTCAAAGATACAGCACTAAACGCAGTGGGGTGTCGAGCAGATATACGAGCGTCCGAGCAGCTGCCGTGAACTTTGAAGCGCGTTTTCTCGAGTTTTTGTTTTTACGATTTTACGAAATTGGCGGGAAAGATAGGGAAAAAACTAAACGTCCTATCGAAACGAGACAAATGCATTATATTCAGGATTAAATTCTCTTCTAGTTGAACCTAAAAAACCTTAAGAAAGTTAAGATTAACCCACTTTTTAAACAATCTAAGGTGAATTTTTTTGTCAAAAAAGTGAATTTTTTTTTAATTTGCGAAAAATTGTTGAATTTCTTACTTTTTGTTGAATTTTCTTGGTTTAACTAGAAGCTATACTATTGAGAAGTAAAAATTTTTTTGGGTTCTTTGTTTCAGATGAAAATTGCGACCTGCACCTTTCCCGCCGCACGACAAATGCACACTCGAGACGGCTCGGCAAAATGCTTGTACCGAGCATAATATGAAATGTATCTTAATGAAAAAATTTGAGAAGACTGCTAAAATATATAACAATAAAACCTGAAAGTTTCGTTTCAATCGGATATTTTTTTCCTTCCAAAAAAAATCATTGAAAAAATCGATTTTTTGAAGCCTCTAAAGCAGGCTCCCCCCTTAAGGGGCTATACCAGTCTGAGGGCTTAAAATTTAGGTGATTTTCGGGAATTTTTTAAAGAAAACTACTTAACTAAATGTTTTGGAAATTTGATAATGTTAGTTAGTTGTATTTGAATAATACTACATAATTTTTTCGTGTAAAAATATTGCGATGTAAGCGACTTATGCGCTGTTTTCGGAAGCGCAAAAAACAAAAAGTACCCCAACTGTTGCCACGATTCCGGTCGATAGAGTAACTTAAATAAAAAAAAACAAACAAGACGTTAAACTAGAAGGTATTTCCTATACCCTGAACTAGGATTTTTGAAAAATATCGAAATCTGACAAAATGGCGTAGTTTTGAATAAAAAATCTGCTTTTTTGCTTATAAAATAGTCGGTTTTTTCAATGTCAAATTGTCAATTTTCATCCAATCAAAAATATTCTAGTTCAGCAGGGCTCGAATCATGTAATTCGACATCGAGCAAATATTACCGTTCTTTTCTCGTTCATGCATCATGGAATTCGACACATCGAAGCAATCGTATCGAATGTTCGATGATGACAGCTCGATACGGTAATTGCTATCGAAGAGGTTGAGTCGAGTCGTTATTGGGCAGCTTTAGTGTTTCAATGATATATTTAAATGCCTCTTTTGATATGCGAAACCTTTTAACAAAACTAAATTTGAAGAATATTAAACCTTTAAGATTAAAATGTAATTTGAAATTGCCCTCCCTTACTTTAGGTAATGATTTTTCATAAATGGACAAAATATCGCTTTTTGTAGTTTTTAACAGGGAACCATCATAACGTTATAATAACGTTATTATTTCGGTCAGAACTATACTGGTTCATTTTCCATAAAAAAGAACGATACTATAAATAAATTAATTAATGATTAATAATTAAATGATTTCACAAATACATAAAATATGTATATGTTATTAATTTAAAAAAGAAAAAAATATTATAGAAAGATTTCCCAATTTGTTTTAACTGTACTGTACTGTACTGTGTTTGTACTTATGCATAACTGTCACGAAAATTCAAATTATTGTAGAATTGATGGCACTTACAAATGATCTAGTTTTCATTTACGGCGGTACCTCGATATAAAAAACGATAGATTGAGTATCGTCTTACATGAAGCTAAACTTTACTATCGAGCTAACGATATCGTTCTCACTCTTCGATTGTACGACTGTCGAGCATCGAGTTACATGATTCGGCCCCTCAGGTATGGCAAATGTAATCAAGAGTACTGAGTTAAAATTTCAGGTCAATCGGATAATTAGACTTCGAGTTAGAATGGCAACAAATTGGAAAAATCTCATTTCAAGGAAAACTCGTAAAGATTTCACTATCCATTATATTACCTGCGAGCAGTTGCTCTTTCGAAGACTGCCATTCGGAAAGTATTATAGATACGGCCTTGAAATGTTTACAGGATATTCTTGAGAGTATTAACTGTCGATTAAGCCAAAGAAAAAAAATCAATTTTTTCAAAGTATCACACTGCACGGTTCGCTTTTTACGATTTAAATAAGACCAATCAGACACCCCAAATATTTTTGCAGAATCTTGTAGAGTATTAAATTACAAGAGTTTTAAAAAAAATTATGAAGATCCGCTCAGCGCTTTCCGAGAAATGCGTAAAATAATTAAAATGGTTAAAATAATGCCTAATAAGTATTTTTCGGTTTTGTTCACAGTAATGTTTCGTGTGTATGAGTGTGTGTGTGTGTGTATATGTTTGCGTTTGTGTGTGTACGCATGTGTGTGTGTGTGTGTGTACGTGCGTGTGAGAGCAATTCTTCAAAACATTTAAAAATATCCATTTCAGGTTGAATCAATATTGAAATTGACATAAAATTCAAATTGAAATATACGAGTTGAACACTCTGAATAAGTTCTATTATTCATTGATACACTTATTTTGAATGTGTAAAAAAATTGACTAAAAAAACTCACTTTTTTATAATTTATAATCAGTTTTTTATAACATTTTAAATATAATATCAATTGATAAATATGATGACAGTTATATTCACAAACTGCACGAAGTAATGTTTTGGAAAATTCAGGATTCAAAACTTTATATTATTCCCAGGTTACTTTAAAATCGTGATGCAACGACTCCGCTGCTTGTTCACTATAAAAAGCTAATAACCTTATTACTTTTTGAACAAAATTGTGAAACGTGATTCAAAATAGCGTGAATTTTCGGAGTTATCGGTATGTCAAGGTCCAGGTAGCTCCTTTTAAATTTTCCTATATCATTTTGGTACGTACTTTTTACATCAGAAGAAAAACAGCTATCAACAACTTTTCTTAAATTTTCAAAACATTTTACGAATGGTGCGCATTCCAAATCAGACAGAGATCTCAATTTATCGATATTTTGAGCTTAAGTTGGGCTAACATATGTAATGTTGAAAGGTCGATAACCTACGACTCTTCATCGTGCGAAGGAAATCATTGCAAGAAACCTTTGAACAATATCGATAAATTGAGATCTCTGTCTGATTTGGAATGCGTACCATTCGTAAAATGTTTTGAAAATTTAAGAAAAGTTGTTGATAGCTGTTTTTCTTCTGATGTAAAAAGTACGTACCAAAATGATATAGAAAAATTTAAAAGGAGCTACCTGGACCTTGATATACCGATAACTCCGAAAATTCACGCTATTTTGAATCACGTTTCACAATTTTGTTCAAAAAGTAATAAGGTTATTAGCTTTTTATAGTGAACAAGCAGCGGAATCGTTGCATCACGATTTTAAAGTAACCTGAGAATAATATAAAGTTTTGAGTCCTGAATTTTCCAAAACATTACTTCGTGCAGTTTGTGAATATAACTGTCATCATATTTATCAATTGATATTATATTTAAAATGTTATAACAAAACTGATTATAAATTATAAAAAAGTGAGTTTTTTTAGTCAATTTTTTTACACATTCAAAATAAGTGTATCAATGAATAATAGAACTTATTCAGAGTGTTCAACTCGTATATTTCAATTTGAATTTTATGTCAATTTCAATATTGATTCAACCTGAAATGGATATTTTTAAATGTTTTGAAGAATTGCTCTCACACGCACGTACACACACGCACACACATGCGTACACACACAAACGCAAACATATACACACACACACACTCATACACACGAAACATTACTGTGAACAAAACCGAAAAATACTTATTAGGCATTATTTTAACCATTTTAAGTATTTTACGCATTTCTCGGAAAGCGCTGAGCGGATCTTCATAATTTTTTTTTAAAACTCTTGTAATTTAATACTCTACAAGATTCTGCAAAAATATTTGGGGTGTCTGATTGGTCTTATTTAAATCGTAAAAAGCGAACCGTGACTGGTATAGCCCCTTAACCTACGATTTAATTTCCAATAGCGCGGACCAAACTCAACACTTCGGTTGAGCGTTTGGGCGCCCTATGATATGCAATTACAGCTGGTTTATACCATTATTCTTAGATGGCTTAGAAATAGTAGTAATATATTTGTTACGCGAAAACATTTTCAGCAACATGCTTACACCGAAACGAAGATCACATAAATTATATCAACAAAGTTTATACATAAACAAAGAGAAAAATATGTAAATGAGACAATGCTTCTTGCCTGCTCACGCATCACGCGCCTATCGACTCACCACGAGCGAGGTTTGATACTATCATATTTGGCCTAATCGACTCACCACTAGCGAGGCTCGATATTGTAGGTTAAGGGGTGAAAAGAAAAAGAAGCCAAGTTTGTAACAAAAACACTTGCAAGATAAGTAGGTACTCTGATAACGACTTCGCTAATAAAAGAAGTGAGATCTAACTGGATACCAAGTTCTTTCAAAGTACCTTAAATCATAGCTCCTGTCATCCATAACGTTCTTCAGTTGCTTTAAAAGAAAATTTGTTATGTTCTTTGCTATTCAATAGTGCGAATTGGCAAATTCTGACCCAAATACTTGATTGACTAAATCAACGAAATACTTGACTAAATTGGTCTCAAACTCAAAGATTAAAGTTGGTGAGTCCAGAACTTGCCAAGTCGCACTATTAAGTAGCAAAGAACATAACAAATTTTCTTTTAAAGCAACTGAAGAACGTTTTCGATGACAGGAGCCATGATTTAAGGAACTTCGAAAGAACTTGGTATCCAGTTAGATCTCACTTCTTTTATTAGCGAAATCGTTTCTTCCACATTCATGCTTTGTTAGGATATCATTATTTTTCGTCCAGTACTTCTCTTCTCTTTATTTAAATTTAAAATAATAGGATATAGGATCGCGAGGTATAGGCGGGGCTGCCAGCGTGCGACGAGACGGCAGACGCTTACCTATATGTTATTAATTTAAATGAAACTTCTATCTATATCCACGAAAATATGTAGCACTTTAGAATGGGGCGCAAAATCCGATGTAACAAAAATTTGACAAGATTGGCACTTCCGGAACTCGGTGGGTTCCCCTCCTTTGATGCCAGCTCGATCCCAGGAATTGTCCCGATCCTACAAATGTGTTACACAGCGAAAGGCACACGAATCAAGCCCCACCCCTGTCCTCGCGCCAGCCTCTATTTAGAGTATTATATAAAATCGTTTACTTCTATACCAACCATTAATTCTGATTTGTCCTATATATACATACGTACAATACCCATTCTCCACACCTATTATTGACTTCCTAAGTCACCTGGAAGTGGTCTAACTTTTTGATGAGTGAGTTAGTCAGTTTCCAAAATAGTGATTTTCGGACGTTATTATCTCGTGAATGGTAAGCGGTTATTTATTGAAATTTGAGATTTGGTCTTTAAAAGAGGGTCTTACTAGACACTCTTAATTACAAGTATGTAGGTCAAATAGATTTTATTATAAATTATGGGAGGGTCAAAAGTGGCGCGAAATGGTTCGTGAATCGTGTAATATAACCCACGGCTGGTGTGTCGCCCTTTTGTTTTGCGAACTTGGCTGACACACTGCCGTATGAGTAGATACTTTTCTTACAAAGCATATTGCTGTTACTTTTACTTGTTTTGGTGCTTGATAACACTGCGGAATTCTTGTAACTTCATAGCACGTGTGTTCTCTTTTCATTTAATATCTTTACAATTCTGTTGTTCAGCACTTGGATTGCGTTAATTTTTATTACAATTGCTTTTTTTAGCGCAATAGTGATTGACTTTTATTGGGCGTGGATTAACCGCTGTGTACCATTCTATTTCCGGCATATCTTCTAATTTTTAATGTTCATTCACTCATTCTTGTAGAATCGGATAGAACCATCGCAAATCTATAGATACACGAATAAAGTTCCGTAGAATACTAATTAAGCTGTGATATATTGAATAAATTCTCTAAAATAAAAGTTTCAATTAGTATGAGATGAAAGATTATAGGATTTCAACCTCTTAAACTAATTTACTTACCCGCTGCAAATGTCAACCCATAAATGGACTTTTAAACCTACAAATCATCGCCACAAACAGAAGAGGAGTGACCGAAACGAAAATGAAAGGTGAAGAAAATAAAAGAACATCATTGTGATAATATTTGCTGTTTTCATTTTTTCTAAAATATTTAATCCGCATGTTTTGTCTTAAACTTATAAACCTGGATAAAAATAAATAAATAGTAAAAACAGTAAAATTAATAACTAATGTTCATCTGTAGCACGAGGCAGCATCGACTGCCACCGCCCTCTAACGTATGTATACAAGGGGGAAGGAGGAGCAATAGCAAAAGTAATTCTACTAAAACGCGCGCTTTGCCTTTTCGCTGGAGTTGGGCTTTCGCAGGATCGCATCGGGAAGGTAACGAACTTAAAGCGAGAAAAAGTAAAAACAGTGAAAATGAGAGAGGACGTCGGGTAGAAAAAGATCAGCCGGCATTATTAATTTTCATAATTTATTTTTAATTGATGTATCCTGGCCTTCCTCCATTAAAGTACTGATTCGGTTGCTAATTATGTTAATGTTCATACATACATATGCATATATATACATATATATATATATACATATAAATATATATATATATATATATATACATATATATTTTTTTTTTGCTTTTCTGACTTTCTTAAGAAGAGAAAGAACTTATCTGTGTTTATTTCCTGTTTATTTCGGATTCTATTTAGTATTACTGGAAAATGCTCATATTCGCCGCTTTCCTTGCTATATTCATTTAATGTAATTTAATTATAATAATTACTATTTATTTAGAGAATAACAATTTAAGAGTCTTTTAAATATCCTATTTGTTGCTATTTCATTATCTCCCAGGACTCTCTCATTAAAAATGTACTCGAAACATGTCGGAAACTAGACTGACTCCAATAAAACCATAAAAGAGACAAAAACCTAGGGCGTTTGCTGCTGAAGTGTTTAAAAATCTCTGCTGTTTTTATAAATTGTGTCTCTGAACATTTTTGAAAAACGTTTGAAATGTCTGAATATGTGTTGCTCCACTGGTCTCCCTCAGTATATACTTTTTTTTATTATTATTACATCATAATACATGTTGTTTTTAGCTTTTAATAATTTGCTGTATTGTTATCTCCTCGTATGCAGTAAATATAGTAAAATACTCAACAAATATGCACAAGTGAGTGATCCGCCTGCGACTCGAATACAAAATAAGTGAAAATAAGACTTAAAAACAATCAGAACGGCCGCGGATTATTTCCGCGTCTTACATAGTACTATTTACTTGTTTAGACTTTTTAAAATTATTTGTAATAATAACTGCTTAATGATGCATATATTTAAATATTTTTTGTTACTGTACATGTATTGCTGTCCATATTTATATAAATCAATCACTGTGAGTTCCTAGTAAGGTAAAATTCAACATTAGCTTACACCTATTCCTTAAAGATGATTAACCGCTAGCGCACACACCCCGCTCCTTACTTTCGTCACTGTCACTCCCGCCTAATAGTCGCATGCTTCGCTCTCGCTCTCGTATTGAAACAGTAATAGTTTATAGCTGGTAAATTAAATTGTTTATTCTTAGATGTTCATATTACGGTGTATATCACTACTACATTTATCCATATTGTGTATATCATATAACCTTACTATATATTTAATGTTATATATAAACTTGCCGTTTCAGCTATTCATCATCAAACAAAACTCACTTTTGGAAATTTAATATAAATCGTGTTCTCATGCGAGCGCATTCACAAAGTCTAACTAAAGTAAGAGGATTCCTCACGTGGTTGAAGAGTTTGGATAACGCTTGGATAGATTATCTCATCAACAACTGTCTACTACTTGACAGCCGCTGATCCATAAGAGGCTCGGCACGAAACAAACGAGTGCCATTTTATAGCACTCTTGTGATAAGACGACGTCTTAGCTCCAAAATGTTCACTTGATACATAAAGATAGGCCTTTTTTTTAATTTTCCCCACTCCTCGAAAGGATAATACACTCTAATCGATTGCATCAATTACACACATTGGGATGCCTTAGTCACCTCCCAGCGACTGCCCAAGCAAGTCTGGTTTCTGTTCGCAAATAGTTTGGAATAGGAAGCTAACTAAGCATCGTCATCGCTATCTCCATTTAAGAGTCATTGATCGTTGTTTGCCGGGCCAATTATCCCCAGATCCTATTATTATACAGCGCTAGGGGATCATTGCTGTTATCATCAACGAGTAGTTCCGATTCGACGAAGCGTTTCATCATCATATTTACACTGGCTGGGAGGGAATTCTTCATCGTGGTGGCCATTTCATTCTGATTCTTCCAGTTTTTCCGTCTTGATTACGAATTCGAGTTTCTCTTTGATAGCTAGGATGAGCTCGACTGATTTAAATTACCGAACATGCCGGTTGAGAATGAAGTTTGTCCTGAGCCACCTTGACCTTGGTTTTGTGTGGATGACTGATGCTGTTGCTGCTGTTGCTGCTGTTGTTGCTGTTGCTGTTGACTCATAGATTGCCTACCATGCTTCGGTATCGGGGGTTGAAGGTATTCATGTCTTGCCAGAGCAAACACATCCATGCGGTCCTCCTTGCGATAAGCTAAACATCCACGAATAAAACTCTAGGAAAAAGAAAAAAACTGGTTAACATGAACCCTTCTTAATGAACGCGAAAAATGTAATTCATATTAATTCTTTTAAATTCTCTAACGTTCCTAAATGAACAACAACATACTCTGAACTTCTATCTACTCTCAACAATCGCTATTTTATACCAAGCGCATCAAAAACTTGAAATTTCTCCTGGATCATTTTAGTTTTGATTTGAATGCCAATTAAATAATGTGTTCGAAAATTATTAGTGACTGTCCTGGGATTGTATGGGTCTTTATAAAACATTAAGGAGCGAGAATCACGAGTGTACAACAGAATTTAGGAGAAAAGTATCTCGAATAAACGATAGCTGAAACACCTCTGCAGAATCGCATAGCTGGTACTGTGAGTCCACTCACCCCAGCCACGAAAATGCTTGCTGTAGCCAGTTATTTTTTTTTTAATTAGAAGAAAAACAATACTTTTATAATCCATTACTGATATAGATAAAAAAAGGAAGTTTAAAAAAAAATGCAATATTGAGATACGAGAAAATATTTTAAAACTCAAATCGGATCGAAAAGAGCTTAAGGAGTAATATCACCTTGTGTTCTCTAAATTTTACGTGATTTTCTGAGACGTCTCACGGACGATTGGAACTAAATAGAGATATGAGGTTTTGGGCATATGAAAGTACTGGTCTTTAACTACAAAACATATGTTTTATTTTAATTTTACGATACAAAATGGCGGCACAGCAAGGCAAACAAAAAATTTCGGACTTTCGACATGGGCGTACCGCTACAGGTAACATTTTTTAATCTGGAACAAAAAACTAAAAAGTTTCTTAAAGTATAGTTCAAAATCTAGTGAATGTCGTAGGATTAAAATTTAGAGAACACAAGGTGATATTACCCCTTAAGGGGAGGTTCTCATCTAGAATTTTGAAACTTTCGATTTTTTTTTTTTTTTTGCATTTTCTAAAAGTTTAACATGTCTGAAATGTTGTGTTAAAATTATTAGTTGATCCGAGGTGTAGAACGTATTCTACAGTCCGTTTATTGTTGCGGTGTCATAATGTACAAAACTTTAAAGTCTCGTTTTCTCCGTTCCTGTTTTTTCAAAATTGCCGGGGACATAACTAGATAACTAGATTTTCTTCTAGTTAGTTTCATTTTAAAGAAAACAATTTTTATTGGAGGATGAACCATTAAAATTTTAATATTTTTTACGTTAACTATTTTATTTTAAGTAATAAACTGTGAAAAAAAGTCGAAAAACGGCACTCAAATTTCAAAGTCGCGCCATTTTGTCAATTTTGATATTTTTTTTGAAAATTGTGGTTCATCCTCCAATAAATTTATTCTAGTTATGGCTCCATGAAGAATTTTTTGATTTCAGATTGATTTGCGACCTGTGGGCACTCAGCAGTGGAGCAAATTTTCCAAAACATGCCGTAGGAAAAGCCGAATAAGGGGCGCCATTTTGTTGTTTTTCTCTCCAAAAAATTTTGAATGTATAAATAAAAGTACATCGTATCAAACTGCCAAATATCGTCTTGATATGTTTTATAGTTTTCCTTTAAAAAATTCCCAAATTTTAACTAATTTTTGGTGTTCTTAGATGAGAACCTCCCCTTAAACAAACACCTTTGGAATTGAAATTCCTTAATAAAATTCCTAAATTTTTAGTAAATTTATTTCAATTACCTTTGACTTCAATTAATTTTGAAAAAAAATACAATCGACTACTTTAGTCACTTTGAATGAAAAAATTAATTGAAGTCAAAGGTAAATGAAATTAATTTACTAAAAATTTAGGAAATGTATTAAAGAATTTCAATACAAAAGGCGCTTTTTTAAGCTCTTCGAACCAATTCGCGTGACAACGAGGTACTCAGGTGAGAAATACGACGCTGGGATCATTCTGACTCCTAAGTGCCACTTAAGGGTTAAATCTACCAGCGAGGATATCACGAACAGCTCAGCACTGATAACATATTGATTGTCTCGGACATCTTTTTATTTCTACACCCTCTTCAGTTTCTTTATCAGCACCTTCGAGCAAATGCTTCTTATATGGCCTAAAAATATAAGTCGGCCAGCAGCTATACCAAGCTGCAACTCATCATGCCACGGCAACTCGGTTTTTATTTTGTACCATCAGAAACCCTTCATTTTTCCATGTTTTGTACAGCAAAAGAAAACCATTTGTGGAAACCAAACGTTTTGTACGGATGCATGCTTCATTCAATATCTAGATTAAAATTCTTTGTTTGGTATTTTGTACATATATATCATAGCACAGTTCGACAATGCAGCTTGTCAACAATGAAAATGCAAAACATGAATATCCAGATATTGTTCCCCTAATAAGGTACTGGCGAGTTGCGCAAACATTAAAATATTTGGCTACAAACAAATACAGGAGAAAAATTTTGTCTAAACATGTTACTAGACGCAGCGTTTGATTACGATACTCCGCTCGGTGATTTAACAGGTAGAACTCAAAAGACACGAATAAATATCTGGATCTAACGACATGACACATGCAGTAACGAAAGTAATTAAGACCCTTAAACATAATAAAATTTGACGATACATTAGTGTTCAACGGGAAAAATATTCTTGATTTACAAGGATAAAATAAACAAAAACTTGCATATACTAAGTTGGCTGAGTAAAGACCCGCGTCCATAGAATCCGTATGCGTAAATACTCGCCTCCATCCAGTCCGGAATTGGGCTGACTCCGGAAAACGTAAGTTGAAATACATGTTCTCTTATGGGGCTGCACCTCAGTCGAGGCCGGATTGAAAACTTGAATATTTCTTAACATTTTGTCCTTACTACATGCGGCAGCGAAAGCATCAAAGTTCCGTTAACGAGTTTCAAAACTTTTAAAACATTTTGAATTTTGAAACACTGGACTGCTGGTCCCGAGATATAACAGAAATCGGTTCGTGACAATTTAATTATTTATTACTTTGTTGTGTTTAAACATAATTGTACGGGTTTTTGAGCCTGAAATTTTTTCAAAAAATCGAATTTTGTTCTTTCTCATATTTCGAAAGTATAATATATCGAGAACATACCAGCTGGTTTATTATCGGTTGATCGATTGATCGGTAAGTCACTAAAACTTGTATTGGAACTTTAAATGCGATTATCTCGAAACTGTATATTCAAAAACTGCTCGTGCTGTAGCTCAAAAAGTTATTATCGATTTGGCTGAAATTGCAGAGGGTTTCTACCCATATTATTATCGGAAGGATGTACCTATAATTTTAAAGATATCGCGAAAATAAATCACTTTTTTGGAGTACAAATTGCCGAAAAATAGCCGAAAATTTTAACATTTGATTAAACAGTCTGCTTAACTTTTAATTTTATACTTTTTTTATAATTTTAAAGGTTTACCCTTCCCTTACACATGTCAGTAATAGAAATTTTTTTTTATTTTGGTTTGCGATCAATAGAAAAAATATGCCAAATGCAGCAGTTTTTGATGTCACACTTGGAACGCCGAAAAGTGTACCCTAATAAAGCTATTATGTGTTATAAAAATTAACAAATAGTTTGTCTACACCTTAAATGTGTAATAAAATGATATTAAAAACTGAAAATGATGCAGTTATTATTTCAGCTTTAAAAACACTCATGAAAAATGACTCATTTTCAGGCATTTTACAGGGTTTTCTCCCCTTAATTAGTATGATTTGCTTACAAGGTTTGGGCCTAGGCTAATAGTACAGCATCTATACAGTAGTGGAAATTCCCATAAAACCACTGACATTTATGCTATTTTCCCAAATAAATGTCGTTACAGCCCAAAATTTTATATTGCATTAGAACATTAATTGGCTGTTATATACATGTGCATAAAAAAAATTTTATTCGGACTTGACTATAAAAAAAAAAAAATTGGGAAACAAGCAAAATTATTAAAATTCAGGTGGAAATTCCCAAAAAACCACCTTATGTTTTTAAGAAACTATTAGCACTAAAAACTTACATTCATACTTATAATAACAAGTGAGTCCTCCTTTGTCTTTTACAATTCAAACATTTATCCTGGCATTGATTTAACTAGATTTTGGAGCTTTTTTACGGAAATTTTAGACCACGCTTTTGTAAAGCAATTTTAAGCCTCTGAACGCTATTGTACGGTCGTCTTTTAAGGCCGTTCTCCAATGCACCGACCACCCAACCAAGAACGAACCAAAATCGCGCCATCGCGTCACACATTATGTTGGCCTCATATTCCCTCTCGCTCGTGTTTTGGTCAACCTGGCTAACTTTTTCATGTGTGCGTTTTAACCACATAGTACTAGTCGCCCATTCAGCGGTTGTGTAGTACTAGAATACCTGTCAGTAAGACAGCTGTCCCACCGGTTGCCAGAAACTCAGTGCGCTAATTTTAACATAAAGTGCTTATAAAAATGTGCGCGGTAATTTCAGCCCAGCACTAAAAGTAAAAGTGAGTAGTTTTTTCGCTCAAATAGTGATAAAAACTCTTCCAGATAAAATATCTGCCCGAGGATGTTTTGACAGCCGGCAGGCACAACTACAGGCAGAGGCTTGTATTTTACACGCGAATTCAGGCAATTCAGCGTTTTCGTTGGTTGGTTCGTGGTTGGTTGGTCGGCGCATTGGAGAACGGGCATTAGGGTACACATGTCTTGAAAGTATTGACAGAGATTATCCACATCGTTTGAGGCCCGACTTTTTGCAAAATAATCTTATTGTGTCGATATTTTTGTCCTCCAATCATTTAAAAATTGTCTTAGAAACTTGTATGCAGCGTTGTTTTCTTGGAAAAGCAAGTCCAAACCACACAAATCTTCTGCTCGCTGAACCATAACTTCTTCTAAGAGTTGAATACTCATTTCGGAACTCATTTTTTGTGGAACAAATGCAATTTTCGTCTTTTAATGAGGAGCAAAGCCAACCCACACCATCACACTTCCTCCACGGAAGATATGGCTCAGTCTTAACTCTTCATTTAGCCTTTTATCATGCCAATACATATTGCCCAATTCATTTATCCTTTCGGCCAACATGTTTTGGTATGATAAAAGGCAAAATGAAGAAGTAAGAATGAATTCTTCCTTCGGTGGAAAGAGTGTAGTGATGTGGATCGACTTTGTTTTCATTTGTAAGATGGAAATTGCATTTGTTCCACAAAAAATGAGTTCCGAAATGAGTATTCAACTCTTAGAAGAAGTTATGGTTCAGCGAGCAGAAGATTTGTGTGGTTTGGACTTGCTTTTCCAAGAAAACAACGCTGCATACAAGTTTCTAAGACAATTTTTAAATGATTGGAGGACAAAAATATCGACACAATAAGATTATTTTGCAAAAAGTCGGGCCTCAAACGATGTGGATAATCTCTGTCAATACTTTCAAGACATGTGTACCCTAAAAGACGACCGTACAATAGCGTTCAGAGGCTTAAAATTGCTTTACAAAAGCGTGGTCTAAAATTTCCGTAAAAAAGCTCCAAAATCTAGTTAAATCAATGCCAGGATAAATGTTTGAATTGTAAAAGACAAAGGAGGACTCACTTGTTATTATAAGTATGAATGTAAGTTTTTAGTGCTAATAGTTTGTTAAAAACATTAGGTGGTTTTATGGGAATTTCCACCTGAATTTTAATAATTTTGCTTGTTTCCCATTTTTTTTTTTTATAGTCAAGTCGGAATCAAATTTTTTTTATGCACATGTATATAACAGCCAATTACTATTCTAATGCAATATAAAATTTGGGGCTGTAACGACATTTATTTGAGAAAATAGCATAAATGTCAGTGGTTTTATGGGAATTTCCACTACTGTATGTAAGTGACCTGTTACAATGGTTGCATGTTGCACACAAAAGCGGTGCCTTCCCTAAAATAAAGCCGAACATCTATTGTTCTCTTTTAAATAAAAATTACTTCTTGTTTGTTTGGTTTTAATTTGCCTTGTCTAATAAAATTCTGAACAAATTGTCAAAGTCAAGATGACAAAA
This sequence comes from Machimus rusticus, assembly GCA_951509405.1. Taxonomy (NCBI): domain Eukaryota; kingdom Metazoa; phylum Arthropoda; class Insecta; order Diptera; family Asilidae; genus Machimus; species Machimus rusticus. The sequence goes on from OX608051.1 coordinate 21,241,293, forward strand.
ACGGAGAAATCTAGCTTAGTCGCTGCTGCAAATGTCTGATATGAAACGAAAGAGCTTTTCTTGTAGCAGCTACCGCAGAGCAAAGGTCACAGTTTTTCATTGTTAGCAAGAGATCACAGTTTTTCATGACAAAAATAACAGTTAAATCAAGTGATCTAACTTTTTAAAAGTTTAAAAAGTTTCTTAAAATATAGTCCAAAATCTAGTGAACGTCGTAGGATTTTTTCGAAATATTGATTTTTAAGAAAATTGCGTCAATTTGAACTTTATTTTCTTGTTTTCTCGAAAAAAATTTACCGAAAATCGCTTGTAAAATCTATAAAAATCAGGTTATCAAAAAAATCCCACGACGTTCACTAGATTTTGGACTATATTTTAAAAAACTTTTTGGTTTTTCGTTCCAGATTAAAAATTGTGACCTGTAACGGTACAACCATGTCGAAAGTCCGAAATTTTTTGTTTTCCTTGCTGTACCGCCATTTTGTATCGTAAAATTAAAATAAAACATATGTACTTTCATATGCACAAAACCTCATATCTCTATCTAGTTCCTATCGTCCGTGAGACGTCTCAGAAAATCACGTAAAATTTAGTGAACACAAGGTGATATTACCCCTTAAATATCATACTGCTTTCATGTTTTTTTTTCCGTTTTTTTTTTTCAAAACAAAAAAAAAAGAAAAAAACTGAAATTATTATTCAAATTGTGATTCTGTGCTTAAAGTATAAATTTTAATCATATTAAGCGTAATTTGGTTCATTTTGCAGGAAACAATTGATTAAAGCAAACAAAAGATATGTACATATGTACATTATTGGATTGCGCGAAAGTGAAAAGTTCCAACTAGAGGAAAAAAGAAAAGAAAAAAACGTTTCATTAGTACGGGAGGCGTGCACACTGCACAAGCCGACACACTATTAAACGATTCCTTAAGGAGATTGGATTTCGAAGCCATCGTTGTAAGTGAGCTGCCTTACTTACCGCGACTCATAAACGAAAAAGGATGAAATGGGCTAACGCCAATTAAAACACGGATTAAACAAAACAATTAAGGTTTGATGAGTTCAGGTTTTGTCTATCATCTGATCGTATCCAAACTTGTATTAGGAGGTCCGATGAACAGTACGACCAGAGATAACTATCAAGTAGATGTGAAGTGGCGCATCTTACAATTAGTGCGGCACAAGATTTTAAAGCTCTGCCGGAGAGTTTGCTGAAATGTATTTGGTGGTTTCTCAAATACGCCCTTGTTAAAGTTTTGTTGCAAAGCTCATAAGATTAGATGGCGCAACAGTTACCCATTGGAGTGCTCAGCCCGCTTTTCACTGCAGGAGTAAAGTGCAGAGGGCATGCAATACGACGGTGGCGCAAATGGGATAGAAAAGCAATCGAGTTGAATGTGTGCGCCTTCTACCACAGATAAATAACTATACAAGATGTCGCCTCGGCATAGGAAAACGAGAACGCATTTTCTGTTCCTTTCGTTAATAATCAAGTTCGGGTGAAAACGTTTCAGCAATATAAATCGAAGTTGAGGCCTCTGCACTTGCCCACTTGGTCGAACGTCAGGACACGAGAGCAGCGAGGTGTTCGTGGACGCCGACTTGAATGAAAGTGAGACGTGAGGGAATTTCAATGTTGCAATGGTTCCATCCTATTCTGTATCAATATAATCTGATGCAAAAAAAGGGAAAGAGAATGCGCATACTAGAAAAAATAGTGAAGCGCGAACGAGGAAAAAATACAATGGTTTGCTGGTATTTGATCAATTCGCAGAACTAGACTCTTTCCTTCTTTGGACTGCGACTTGCGAGATTTTATTGTTGGAGGATTTTAGATTTGCGATGTTTATAATTTACTTCGAAATTTGCTTATTTTACAAGGAGCACAGCTGAACTGAATGTGTCTCAGCGATTCTGGCAATGTTGCTGGCAAAGAGCTTTCTATCAGGGGGCCATCAGCTCGTTATTAACAAAAGTTTCGTTCGCGCTGTTTTACATTGCGAGTTCACATCTACTTGTCAGTTATCTCTGGTACGACCATCAATGCCTCCAAACGACAACAAAAGGAAATCTGGGAATAATTGTGGGGATGTTTTTCAGTAGCAGGTGTTGGAAAACTTGTAAAAATCGATCAAGGTATAAAAATAACCACGGATATTTATAATATCCTAGAAGGTTTGATTTCCACTTTGAGGGATCTCGGAAGTGATTAATACACTTCGAACAGGACAATGATCCCTGCCATACTGCTCAGGAGATGAAGACCTGGTTTCAAGGGATAAATATCCAAATAATAGATCATAGACTTGCTCAAAGTCCGGGTTTGAAGGGGAAGGTCCCAAGACTTCATTCCCAAAGGTAAAAGTGGGGGCACAGGGGATGTTTGATAAAAAAAAAGGGGGTTTTGCAAGAATTAGTTTATAACATATTGTTATATAGATTTATTTTGAAAATTAGCATGTTATAATACAACATTTGAAGAAAATTTAAAAAAATTTTTGGCACAAAAATATAAAAAAAATAACGGATTTATTGCAGTTTTCCGCTGGTGCCTCGAAAACATCGCGGTGACCGCGATTCCTTAGTACTGGATTATCTGATAAAAAAAACCAATTGTTTTGTTTAGTTAATTAGTTTCTCTCTTAATTGATGAAGAGTTTTTTTGAATTTTTCAATTAGTATCAATCTTACAATAAAAAAATAGGTCGATTTTATTGGCAAAAAATCAACATTTCAACTTTACAATGATGCAAAAAATTTAAAAATTGATAAAATAAAAAAAATCGGCGTCAATTAAGAGAGAAACTAATCAAAACAATTTTTTTTTTTTTGATTTCAAATAATCCAGTACTGAGGAGTCGCGGTCACCGCAAAAAAAGTTTTTTTGAGGAACCAGCGGAGAACTGCAATAAATCCGTTATTTTTTTATATTTTTGTACCAAATTTTTTTAAAATTTTCTTCAAATGTTGTATGTTGTTTGTGTATTATAACAAGCTAATTTTCAAAATAAATAAACAATAACAATATCTTATAAAAAAATTCTTGAAAAAAACCCTTTTTTTAACAAACAAACTTTACCAGCAGCTTTTGTCCGATAATCTAGTACATAAGTGGTTTAGAGAATTCCAACTTGCTCTAAGTTAGAAAACTTGTGTGAGTTAGAAAAGTTCTAAAATCTAAACTCTAACCCCGCATTCGCAATGTCAGAGTAGCGTCCATTGAGTTTTAGCTCAAAGTTATGTTGTTCAAAATACAGCCTAGAGTGGCTAGGAGCTTTGGAAATTCAAAAATTTGAGTAGGTGAAAATCATTCCACAACAGTTTTTCGCTAAGCACCGTTTATATAAGATAGTTTAAATCGTTGGGATTCATTTTGTGTCTGACATAAACAAAGAAATCCACAAATAATTGTTTGCTATTTTTGAAAGCGACATCTCTTTTCGAATAGAGTTTTATTTTAAAACACAAAGTTTTCAAATACTCAGCGCCAGATTAGGAATAGGATCTACTTGACGTTGCCTACTTTCACTCTACGATGGGTAAGAGCGAGACACATTTATTTAAGAATGAGCGAGACACATTTATTTAAGAATTGGCGTGCAAGGTGAAACAAAATCTACTCTGGACGCTACGCTGGCATTGTGAACTCACGGTAAATAGTTACGGAATCCCAGTGTAGAAGTGTGACCAAAAATTTCTGATGCCTCCACCCTGCAATACAGCACCCAGCAACGCAGAGAAGTTCGGGTGCCCAATGTTATTCTTATGAGCTCATCATTGGCACTCTGCAAATCGAATTCTTGGAATGAGCAGGAGACTTCGGAATTCGAAATCAGAACTTAGAAATGTTAACTCATGATGATTTAAGAATACCACAACGCATGAGCCCAAAACACTAACATTATGCATTCGAATTTCTCTGCGTTCTTAGCTGGTGGCGCAGTAGTATTGAACTGTACTGTAGACGAGTCAGAAATTTTTAGTCACGCTTCTGATGTTAGAAGTGGATCACCTTTGTATTTATTTTTCTACAGTGATGATCATTACAATGGAGCCACTGCATATAACATAAGAAACATTGTCAATGGAAATTGACATAAAACATGTAGTATAAAAAAAAATAGCTATTAACAATATATACAGTGTTGTGCAAAACAATAGCAACCATTTCACTACAAAAACTTAATGTAGTGTTAGGGGATGTTTCCCTAATGTATTTAGTTACTTTTATATTATTATTTATGTTGTTGTTCATCTTTTTATTGAAAATTAAGATTCTTTTTGATGGCTTTACTTTGGTATGGTTTTATTAATTATTTTAATATTATTTAGGAATAATATAACAATTTAGAGACTTCTCAAGTGACAAAAAATATCCGACTAAAAAAAATGAATTCTTTATTTTTTTATTTTATTTTATCGGTTGCTTTGATGAATTAATTTTTGATCTCCTCGCATACTTGACGAGAGTGGGTTGAGTCGCCACATTTATTCAATTAATATTATTTAGGAATAATATAACAATTTAGAGACTTCTCAAGTGACAAAAAATATCCGACTAAAAAAAATGAATTCTTTATTTTTTTATTTTATTTTATCGGTTGCTTTGATGAATTAATTTTTGATCTCCTCGCATACTTGACGAGAGTGGGTTGAGTCGCCACATTTAGTCGCCACAGTAGTTTTTTTCTTCATTTTATTTAGTGGAAAATGGAAAGATATATTATATTTTTCTCCTTTCATGAAACATTACAAATGGATGACTTTGCAGCAAATTTACAATTCAATTTAATTAAAATAATTTAAAAAAATAACGAACTTCGGTACATGCAGTGTGCAAAACTAAAGCAACATTTTAGTTGCCTCCCAAGTATACTTCATACGGTGGTCCTTCTTTTGAATAACCTCACCTCACCTTCGTGGCATAGTCGCTATGAAATTCATAAGAATAGATTGAGGTATGCTTTCCTATTCCTTTTATAAATATTTCCAATAGTTTTGTTTTATTTCGGAAGCACTGTTTTGAGACTCGCCGTTTAAAGATCCTGAAGAGATTTTCAATGGGATTCAAATCTGGTAATTGAGCCGACCAATCAAGAACTTGAATCCCATTTTTATTCATCAGCTTCGATGTATCTTTCGGGTCATTATCATGCTGAAACGCTCATCGAAGCGGCGGTTCCAATTCGGCATATGGCAAAATTTGCGTCTCAAAAAATTGTTGTCAATAAAATGGTACATTTTTTCTTTTATTTCAAAAAAAGGAACAATACCATTCGCCGAAAAATAGGTCCAGACCATCATGCTATCATTTCCATGCTTGCTTGTTATGTTGCAATATCGTGGTTTTAGTCGCTCATCTTTGCGTCTTCTTTTACCTTAAGTTTATTTAATTAAATTTTAACTCATCGCTGAACAGTGCTGTTTTCCATTTTTCTAAGGACCAGTTTAAATGGTCTGAAGCAAATTTCAGCCTATAAATTTAATTTTATATAAAACAGCAGACCATGGCATCAAATTTACCTCTTTTGCAAGTGTTTTCTTGTAAGCGCAAGTTTTTAGTTGGTCTGTAGCTCTCTGAATTATTTTCTAAAGTACATTTTCGAACAACATACATGACAGCATGATGGTTTGGACCTGTTTTACATCGAATGGTGTGGATCCTTTTATCGAAGTAATGGACCGTTTCATTTACGAAAATATTTTGAAGACGCAAATGTTGCGGGCATTGCTACTTCGAAGGGTGTTTCAGCATGATAATGACCGGAAACACACATTAAAGCTGGTGAATGAAAATTGGATTCAAGTTCTTGATTAGCTGGGTCAATCACTAGATTTGAATGCTCTTCAAATTCCTTAAATGGGAAGTCTCAAGTCAGCGTTTCCGAAATTAAACAAAATTAATGGAAACACTGAAAAATGAATGGTAAAGCATACCTCAATCTACTATTATGGATTAATTAGCATCTATGCTACGAAGGTGTGCTGAGGTTATTCAAAATAAGGACTATCATATGAAGTACTATGGAAGCAACTAAAATGTTGCTTTAGTTTTGCACACTGCATGTACCGAAGTTCGTTATTTTTTAAAATTATTTTAATTAAATTGAATTGTAAATTTGCTGCAAAGTCAACCATTTGTAATGTTTCATGAAAGGAGAAAAATATAATATAGCTTTTTATTCTCCACTAAATAAAATGAAGGAAAAACTATATTAAGTTTTTGTAGTGAAATGGTTGCTATAGTTTCGCACAACACTGTACATATATACCGTGTGTACATACATGTATGTATTTGTTATCAACATATGTCTATTACTAACCTACAAATTACCTGAGGACACCTGTTTACATTAGATTTATAGTTAGCAAAAATAGAGTTATAATTTTCGAGATAAAATTGTTTTCCAAAATTTTTTGCCCAATACATTATGTTCTATTTCTGCAAAAAATCGCTAATTTTTATTCTGACATGGGCAAGTGTCCTCGCCTAACTTGTAGAGAATTAAATTCTGCACAAAATTGATTGTAACCCTTTTTCCCGTAACTGCGATATTTTTTGAGTTATTTGCAAAATAAAAGTATGCAGTGAAATTTGACAGTTTTATTTCATAAATAACTCAAAAATTGACCCTTACTTTTGATTACAGCTCTGCAGCGTCGTGACATTTATTCGACTAACTGTTGACATCGTTTGGTGGAAATGGACGCCCATTCTTTCTGTACAATATCCTATAATTATACTTTTTTGATTATTTTATAATTTCCAACAGCACTTTTCAATTGTTGCCATAAGATCCCAATCGGATTGAGATTAAGAAGATCAAGGTAAAACCGACAATTTATGATCCGCGAAAAACTTTTTTGCTCTATATACATGTATGTATGTATAATCTTTGTCTTGTTGTAGGGTCCATTTTAATGACATTATCCTCGGTGAATGGAAGCATAGTATTTCACGGTATATTGACATATTCATATTAATTCATATTATCTCTAATCCAATAAAGTGGTCCCATTCCATAACTTACACCCCTATCATGAATTCCGTGTGGAATAAAATTCCACTCGAAATCAAATTTCCACCGGAGTTCGAAAGAGTATCATGAATTCCACTGGAATTGATGAAGAGCATTGTCATACGAAATTTAAGATCGAACTACCTTGCGAGTCAAATGTCAGACATTTCTTCGTTGTTTTTGAAATTAAACTGAATAGTTTTTATGTGAAAATGGATAGTGTTGGTTTTTTTTTGTTGCTGAAGAAGAAAATAATAAGAGAGGTGAAACCAAAATTATCCATTAAATTTTAGTGACGTCGCATAAATGTTTCATTATTATTTATTCAATCTAATATACATTTCATTAAAGAAAAAAACGAATTTATAACAACTTTTCCAGCGTTCGGGAAGCCTTTCGTTATGCACTCCCTTTCATATAACATTTTTTTGTATTACGAAGCAGTTGTCGTCTTCGCCGTTGTTTGAAAAAAAACTGTTCAAGAACAAATTATTTATTTATTTTAACAATTCCCAATACAATAGTATAATTTCAATATTAAACATGTTTTCGTTTAACAAGTAAAGTAAGCGTTAAAAAGGCAGAGTTTACTTACAGCAAATACGTAAAAAACGGTAAAAACAATTCTGTTCCACCGCGTTTAGCCAACGGAGAGAAAATTGCAAAATTTGAAAATTTGTTCCTCTGGAACAATGTTCGAAAATTTATTCCACTCCGGTGGAACTCATGATAGCGTTCAGTGGAGTGGACTTCAAATCGAGCCTCCGGTGGAATTCATGATAGGGGTGTTAATGTTCCCTCCTCCAGTCTTTTTTGTGTATTGAGGGAGAGATTTTTTTATTCGGAGGACTTCTAACGTAATTCCGACCATCGGATTCAAACAAATTTATTTTCGTTTCATCCGTCCACAAGATATTCCTTCGCTTTTTTATGACCTAAGGACCATCCCAGTTGTTCTTTGTTCCAAATAATAAAATAATTCGCGATCCATTTTCACTGAAGTTCTACATGCATATGTATACCCTTGATTTTAAAATTTAAAAAAATATTCGCTTTTACCTAAATAATAATAAATAAAAATAATTTAAATTAATAAATACATTGGCTCTGTTAATCTGACCCGGCGAAAGAGATTCCGCTTAAAAAACAGAAATGTATTTCAACGGAAGCAGTCGTCTCGCCTCTGCGAAAAACGTTGTGTACAAGAATAACGATAGACAGCGCCATTTTGTCGAAAAATGTTAATTTTGTTTACTTGAATATATGCTTAATAAATGCTTCTTCAGTAAATTATATTGGTGTCTATAATTTTCTTAAAATAAGTTTCATAAACCTTCATCTATTTTAATAATTTCAATGTGGTGTTGCTCCTTAATTTCAACCGACAAAAACGATTTTCGACAAACACTACACTAGTGTAAGGCAATGAGCAGTTCAGTAAAATAAATTATGAGAATAAATAGAAAAAAATATATATATATATTAAAACCAGGGCCTTTTGTTTTTAAGAAGATGAAGGCACATCTTGTGGTACTACTCCAATAGATCATATTTTGAGAAAAGGCGTTTGTGATAAGCTCCAAACGAAAAAAGATAACAATTTGTTTGCCTTTGATTACAGTCCAATCATAAATTGAATAATTAAAGCCTGACAAATATTCCTAGAAATATCACTCTTCCTTAATAGAAAAAAAACACTAGATACCAGAGATCACTAGATAGAGAGACATTAGTCAGTAAAAATTTAATAAATACCTTCGCTTCATTGGAAACTGTTGGCTTATTCGAGAACTGCACTTCAGTAGCTTTTAGTATTGTATTCTCCTCCAGAATAGTTGCTTGTGACTGATTATGGCCGAAGGGCTTCTTTCCATACAAGCATTGATAAAATATAACACCGACGCTCCACACGTCAACTTTCGATGATATTTTTGGTGGATTTTTGCCAACAACGAAACACTCAGGTGGAAGGTACCTATAAAGATAAATTAATTTAAATAAGAATTACGTCAAAATCAAAAATTTTCTAAAACACTCTTACCAATACGTCCCAGCTCCTTGCGAAGTTAGATCCATTCCGTGGTCTGGATTGTAGTTCTCTTCGTCCATTACTTTTGACAAACCGAAATCGGTGATCTTTATTTCACCACATACATTGCCCTCTGTGAGGAGAATGTTTCCCGGCTTTAAGTCATAGTGAATCACGGGAGGTTTTATTTCATTCAGGTACTTCAACGCTGAAACAACCTAAAAACAAACAAACAAAAATGTTTATCTATGTTGCGAACAAACTTACCCCACTGCCCAACTATGTTTCAAAAATCTATGGATAAATTCACTTTTCAGAAGCATTTGTAGAAACTTTTGTTTTATCAGGAAACTTAGTATAAGAAATTTTTGTGAGTAAAATCGTTAATTAATCTATTTATGATATTAAGTATTATCAATACTTATAAGCTGAACAAGTAAATAAGAGAGAGGCAAAAATGTGCCTCAATGCAACGGGCACTTTTTGTATTTTAATACTTATCGGAAGGGATCTATTGAAAATATACATATCTAGGACAGCCACTCAGAATTAAAACATGTTTTTAATATGTACATATTTGAATTTATTACCCGAGTCCCAAACGTAAAAGAGTTTGCCCAGTTTTACGTTTAGACTTTTTCCGAATTGGAATCTTTGTTATCGGTTTAAGATTAAGCAGATGTATGTCAAACAGACAATATGCTTACAATTCTTGTGTTGACTAATAAAACCAAAACAAACAGGAATCCAAAAACAAAAACAAAAATGAACTCCAACAAAATTACTAACGGTAAATAGTCAGTTTAAAAGAATCAATACGATTGCAAAATAGTTCCCCCAGGAGATTTTGCACTCAAAATAGTAAACCCAATTAAATATAGTTGGGTGATTCTTGTACATATGTATGTAGGATGTTTTGTTAAGGTCTGAACAGGGGATTCTACGTTTGATCGGACACTCTCCTCCCCCGCACTTTGTTATAGAAATATTTTTTCGAAATAATAAAACTTGTTTTATAGTAAAAAGAACGTATAATGGATATGGACATAATGGAAGAGGAGACATTTCCCTTTTAACCTACAACAATGATCTCTCAACATCTGATCTGAAATGATCAGAACTGTCACTGAAATGTTCACTCTGAAGCTCATCATTTCGGCGCCATCTTGTTTTCAACTTGAAATGACCGAAATGATCGATAATATCATTTGATTCCGCCCACAGCCTGAGACGGCGTTTAGCCAATAAGTTAAAACCAGCGTACCTGACCGATATAAAAAAATGTGAAAAAGTTCAAACCAAACGTTATAATCCGACCAAATCGTAAAATGTTTACCTCGAAACGTTCCCTACAAATTTTGTTGCGACCACGAACGTTTAATTTCGGTTCTTTCTTCTTTCGGTCTGGCTGGACCGAAAAATAAAAATCTGTGAATATATCGGTCCGCTTAGAGAAAATGCACTACGCGTTGAACTGCGCTACTTACTTAGTAGTGCTCGGCTCCGCAAGCTTTAGTAGTAACTTGAATTAATAATATATACATATGTATGTATTTGTGAAATCATTCAATTATTTAATCATTAATTCATTTATGGTCTGAACTTTACCTCAAAAATTCCAATCAGAACGTTTCAATTGGACCGACATTTTTTCGGTCACAGCGATTTCAGTTCAATGTAACCGAAATAATTTTGGTACGAAAGTATCGTTCTTTTTTATGGAAAATGAACCGGTATAGTTCTGACCGAAATAATAACGTTATTATAACGTTATGATGGTTCCCTGGTTAAAACTAGGCACTATGATAAGAACAACACATGTACTACTACTATAACTTTACAGGCAACTACGGAACCCTACACTGCGTATGGCCCGACGGGTTTTTTCTGAAAAACGCCACAAGCTTTTGAAGCTCAAGCTCATTGAAATTTTGGGCTTTGAAATGCCATTTTTGAAGTTTGGCGTGGCCTCTTGAGCTTATTTGTTGACGGATAGGGTCGTAAGAAATCGTTAGAAAATTCAACTTTCAAACAGGTTAGTCATCAACCAAAATCAGACTTCGTACGATACCTATAAAACATTTTCTGGGTTGACTTCCTGCAAAGTTTCAAGATCTGATTTTCGGGGGAAGGAGGATGTCCGAACAAATATTGATCAGGAAACTATGGAGAATGCCCTATTCAGACTTTAACGAAACACCATATATACAAGAATCACCGTTATATTTACTGGGTGTACTCTCTCTTGGGCAAACTATTTTGCACTGAAATTATTTTTCTTAAACTGAACTTTTACCGTTCCTCAACACTGAAGAATCATAAGCATATTATCTGTTTTAAATCTGTTTCGTCAAGCCAATAACAATGATTCTAATTCGTAAAAAGTATAAAAAAAAAAAAGCGGCCAAGTGCGGTTCCGTCCGTCCGCGCGATTTATGACGTATTAAAAAAAACTACTTACTAGATCTCGTTCAAACCAATTTTCGGTGGAAGTTTGAATGGTAATGTATATCATACATTTTTTTTAGTTTTATCATTCTCTTATTTTAGAAGTTACAGGGGGGGGACACACATTTTACCACTTTGGAAGTGTCTCTCGCGCAAACTATTAAGTTTAGAAAAAAATGATATTAGAAACCTCAATATCATTTTTGAAGACCTATCAATAGATACCCCACACGTATGGGTTTGATGAAAAAAAATTGTTGAGTTTCAGTTCTAAGTATGGGGAATCCCCAAAATTTATTGTTTTTTTTTTTTTCTATTTTTGTGTGAAAATCTTAATGCGGTTCACAGAATACATCTACTTACCAAGTTTCAACAGTATTGTTCTTATAGTTTCGGAAAAAAGTGGCTGTGACTTTCGGACGGACAGACAGACAGACAGACATGACGAATCCATAAGGGTTCCGTTTTTTGCCATTTGGCTACGGAACCCTAAAAACGACTGGGCGAACTCTTTTGCATTTAGGTAGTACACATGATGCAACATAAAAAAAAGAAAAAGTTTCACATGACAGGCTAACTTAATCTGACATGGCATGCAACTCACATATTGAAAATAAGCGACCGAATTTATCTAATTAAAGAATCTCTATGTAACAACTATTTCACTAACAAATATATTGCTGTCCTAGGAGCTAGGTTGGTGAAATGAAATAAACATACCTGCATAATAATAGATCTTGCTTCTCGCTCCGGTATTGTCTTATGCTGTTTCAGATAGAAATCCAAATCATGCCCATCGCAATATTCTAACACAGTACAAAATGAATTCGCATCTATTTCGAAGACGTCGTAGAGTTTTACTACTCTTGGATGATCTAAAGCTTTATGGATATTGTATTCCCGCAAAGCATGCCTAAAAATTAAACAAAGGAAATTAACAGGTACCTTGAATAGATGCGCTATTCGAGAATGTTTACTTTATATAGTTAGCCTTCTTATCCTCTTTCCAGTCCTTGTTAAGCTGGTGAACTTTACACGCTACGTATCTTTGTTCCTTAAGATCGAATGCTTTATGCACTTCGGAGAATCCTCCCTTGCCGAGTAGCATCAAGAGCAAGTATCTCTCGTTGAGGACAGGATGGTTGTTGAATCGGGACTAGAAGGGTATGGCATATAAAAATTATAATGTAAAACACGGGCGCGGGTGGATAGTCAACCTTTACCTGGTCTTCGTTTAGTATCCGCTTCAGTTCTCGGATGTGTAAGTTCCGTTCACGTTCAAGTTTCTCCATCTCCAGTTGCAGATCCGCATCCTCCTTTTTAAGTGCATTTTGTCTTAACTTTAAAATTTCATCACATTCGTAGTACTCCTGTGCTGTGTAACCACCAGAGACAGGATCGGGTTTTAGGAACGTTGCATCCGAACCATTGTGTAGATTCGACGACGATGAAGAGGTACTGGATGCAGAGCCTCCAGCGCCCGAGTTTGAGTTGTTGTTGCGTTTACGCCCCGTTTCAGCGTTTGATGGGCGCTTCTTCATCAGCAACTTTTTCTGACGATCAATTTCCTCGCGTTCAGCCGAGATTTCTTCTTGCCGACGGGCTAGCTCTTGGAAAGCATATCCATCAGTCCAATTTTCTTGGAATGTTGCTCCGACTCGCTGAGTAACAAATTGTCCTAAACGGAGGCGGTTTTGCATGCATTTCTGTCGTGCCTCTTTCTTCTCAATATTACTCTTTTCCTTGAGGAGTTTCTTAACAACTTCTATGCACTTGTTTATGTGGCTCTTGTGTTGGTCGATGATCTTTTGGTGGGCCGCGATCTGGCATTTCTGCTCATCAGACAGTCGAGTTAGTTCGTCGACCTTCGTTTTACTCGACTCGATCTCAGTATCTCGGTCCTGGATATCTAAATAGGATAAATCCGTCTGGGTTGACTTTGATTCCATCATCTGAGGATGTGGCGGTCGATGAGTCTGTTGGGGCTGCTGTTGCTGCTGCTGTTGTGACTGAGATTGTGATGCTAATTGCGGAGGCGGCGGAGGAGGAGGGCCGCAATTGCCCATTTGACTTGTACTACCGGCTGTCACCGCACCCCCCATGCAGGTGGGTGGCATCGACGAGAGCGGCGATTGAGGAACCATGTTGGAAGTCTGACGATTTTTATAGTGATAATCTGTATTAACTCCAGCACCGCCAGTGCCTAGTGGCGGTTGGGGACTAGGTGGAAACATCGGATAGCTCCCGTGTTGGGAAGGTGACGGACTCTTTGCGCCGTGCTGCCTTATAGGACTACTCGCAGTGTGCTTGTTGAAATAATCGTTTATTTTCTTGTTATCGTTAAGTGGCATTGACAGCCGAGCCCCCTTATTGCTACCCATCGGTGGCATACTACACCTACCGCTATCTTGTGATCCTAAATTACAGTTAACATTGGATTGCCCTAAGCCACCTCCAGGGCCTCCTCCGCCACTATCATCGGCAGGAGGCGCTTTTCGTTTCCGCTTGCGTTCAGCCGGCGTTCTAGGGATCTTCTCAGGGGCACATCCTGAAGTCATAATTCCACCGTTATTGTTACCGTTCCCCCCAAGATTACCGACCAAGCTACCGCCTAGCACTCCACAAGCAACTAATTCAGCAGCATCTTTTTCACTATGCGATGACCCTGTGCTCATATTTGAATCCTGATTATGAACGGTGCCTTGATGGGCCTGAGGCTGCTGTGGCTGCTGAGGCTGTTGGGACTGGTGTTGCTGCGGCGCCTGCTGTTGGTGCTGCTGCTGATGATGATGATGTAGCTGAAGTTGGTGTTGCTGCGATAAATGATGCTGGTGATGCTGATGATGAGCTATAGTCGTCTGGGGTGCCATCTGCAATTGGGCGCCGGCGGACATCTGTAATTGAAAAAAGGACTCGGTCAGTGTAACTTACTTTATCCAGAGTCGTAAGAAATTCAGTGAGACATTTTAAAACAATTGTGAGAAGTTAAATTTTTAGAACTCCTACCCACAAATTGCTATAAATCGTGCATGTTCTCTATATCGCTTAAAAACGAAATTCTTACACATTTTTCGTTTCCCCAAGTTCCTTACAAAGATGTCTTCTTTTTTTAGGGGACTTCACACAATACATATGCAACTGCTATTTTTTTGCTTCAGTTTGTCAAAATAATTCACGCAAAACCCCAATAAATTAAACCAATCACCAGAGGATTAACTAAAATTCATAATTCCCAATTCACTGCCCTTATTTTCTTCAAATTTTCACAGGAAAAAACTTAAAAAATCCGCGACTTTCTTTAATTTTCACGCAGGAAACTTCTCTAATAAAATGCATGAGAGAATGATATAAGGAGAAAAACGTGTGTGTGAATAAAAGATATGTGTAACACAGCCATACTGCCCGACTGTCGTCTTGCACAAGAGAGAGACAACCCCTTACCACCTCGAGAACACAAACAAGATGGCGAAATTTATGCTACACGGCTAAGAAAATTTATTTTACTTTTGTGGACAAGAGGAACACAACAGAATTTTGATGGCCGATCGGTGGGGAAGCCTCGAGAACTCCCTTGCTCCCATCTCGAAGCAGCGTACTGAGCGAGCAGTCAACTCAATTTCAGCGCTTTTTCCACACACACACTACCATACATCCGTTGCGCATTTCCTCATTCATTTTTACTCATCTCGCCGCGAGAGAGGAAAACGTCCGGAGAAAATTGTGCGAGAAAGAGGCAAAATAGAACTTGTTTTATGTATACACGGGATGACACTACATATGGTCAGGTCAGTAAAGTGCGAATGCGTTGAGATACGTCGTTCTCAGTTGCTCGACTGATTGACAAATTTAATAATGTGATGCTATGACGTATGGCGGCGCTTTGTTCCGTAGTCCGTGGATGATAAGAACTTGTGCGAATACGACGGAAGTCGTGCAGGATGTTGCCGTCGCTGCTGTGGAACGAGTTTTCGGTGAAATACTGCTTTTGCAGTGTTACCGTATATTGCGATGTTACATTTTTCATTCATATTGTGGAATTGATGACATTCGCTTTAAATTTTAAAAATGACTAGATATTTTTGGAAATTAAAAGCGATTGAATGGTCAATATTGCTACACCGGCCAAGACCAAATAAGGCCCTGGAGAGGTGCTGTCAAATGGAAACACCAACGAAATTAAAAACGGAAAAGTACTAACCCTTTCACTTCAAGAATTTTACAGCGATTTGTAGTCGCTGCAAATAAAATAAAATTAAATATTTTATTTGAAAATGACGGCAGGTATTTCCACAAGTACGTTTTGTACTATACTGGCTTTCGGGGAACTAAACGCAATAATCATAGCTTTCCAAATCCTGGCAGTGACCCTGCCGGTTGGATTAAAACGCTTGCTAAACTTTGGCCGGTTTGAGGAATTTTTGATAGTAAAAAACTTTGAATGAAAGGGTGGAAATAGCGCCTTTGGAGCAGACACCCTCAATTATTCTAAAATGATTAGAATTAAAATTACTTCGAATAATTCAATTAATATTTTATGGAAGTGGTTTTGTTTTCAACTCTTATAATGCATGAAGAACTTAGGGAAGAACGTAATTGAAAAATTAGGCCCCGTACTTTTGGCAGATCTAAAACTTCATATTTCCCCAATGCAGAGGATTTGAAAAATGGAAATTCTACAAAATTGGTTGATAGAACGAATTTTGTTGCAATTTTTCATTGATAGTAAATAAAACTTGGCGTGAATATTCCTAAATCATCATAACGACAATTAACTATTTTTTACATAGGTTTGGGTTTTTTGGAGACGTCACGAAAAATTTCTTACAATAAAAAAAAACTTACACGTTTTGCTTCATTTTAAAATAAATCTACTTCTCAAAAAATCTGTAATTTTTTTTACGCAATAGTTAACTTTGTATGACACTTACTTAAATGTAAAAAAGCAAAAGTGTCTTCCATGTGCAAACTCGATTAACTTGTAAGTGTTGCAAGATGTGTAGTAACAAAATTCTACAGGATATCTTTTATACAACTCTTTTGAAAGCAAAAATTCCAAAAAATCAGTTTTTAATTTACACATGTGTATGTACGTACATATGTATTAATTTTATGTCTAATAATTGAGGTTATTTTATTTCAATAATAAAACTTAACGTCTTCAGGGACGAATTTTAGGTGAAAAAAGTGGTTTCATATATTATAATTATAACGAAGTTGAGTCACATACCTACATATTTGGCAGTAATTTGTTATTAGTAAAAAACTAAAAAATCTCATTTTGTAAATTAACTTTTTGAAATAAAGCAATCATTAAAAGTATCAGAAATTTACAAAATTTTTTCCAGCTGGAATAATTAAAATTTCTAAAACACTAAAAGTATGTACATATTAACCTTACGAGTTTTTAAAGCATGTAATGCGTGCGTTTGTAAAGTACTCTGGCGCTTAGATTCCAGCGGCACAGATTTAATAACTAAAAGTTTTACTAATTTACTCCAATAATTCAATTAAAGAAAAAACATAAACGTAATTCTTCTGAAAGTGAAATTATTTTCAAATCCCTTGATTGTGATTGCATACATTAGCACCTAAGTTCTTTAACGCGATCACACATACACTAAAAAGTCAATCTCTTTTTGCAATGATACTTCTCTTTTAATATGCCTCTTTATAAAAAGACATAAAAACCGCATATGCATCAATGCAGAGAGCGAAAATATTCTCTTCCCAAAAATCCACGATTTCTCAATGAAAATGCACTTCACTGCAGTTACGTTTTGCCAACTTCCGTAAAACAAGTTCAAAGAGTTTGAAGTTTGAACCTCAAGAGCAAGGGAAAGAGCAGCGACTAGCGAACATTCCATAGAAGAATTTTGCTCTGAGATATGATGAGAAATCTTTTTTAGAGCTTAGTTGACCGTGTTGCCATCAATGTGCCAAGGTCGAGGAGACGTAATTACACATTTTTTTGTGTTGAAAATCGTTAAAATTGGCTACGCCATTTTTGTTGTTGTTTGTTTTAAGTACATATTGTAAACGGTGAAGATTATTTTGAAATTGCGGGGTATTTTTTCGACAATTCGGGTATTTAGATCCCCTTAAAATTAATTATAAAAATATTATAAGTTTTTATGAGTAGAATATTAATTAAAATGGTAATATGTGGAAACTAATTGTTTAAAAATTTAGGTATGCATCGCCACCTAGGGATCTTCAAGGGTGGAAGATGGTAAAATTGCCCCCGAAAAACCCCTAATTAACGGATTAGCAGATTACAATCATATAAACAGATTATCAAATAATTACCTATAAACACCAACAAACAATAAAAGAGCACCTCCGCCATTGTTCTCTTCAATTTTCTCTCCTTAAATTAACCTTTCATTCTATTACTATTAATAGCCCGATGTCTCTTTCCGCCACAAAAACAAACACGAGAAAATCCTCGCTTCATAATGATATTACGAAAGCTTCTCCCTCTCCCCACAGGTGGTGTCATTTGATTTTACCCCCCTCCCACCCGCCCGTGACGTAATCTGAACTAAGTCGTCTTCTCTCTCAATGAAGCTGGTCGGCCCACAGCAACGTCACGTCACGCTCGCGCTAACATCGTTCCGGCAAGCATGAATCAACTCTCTTTGTCGCTCCCACGCGCTGCCATGATGACAATGCGACAGTCGCCGCCGTCCGGATCCAGATTCCAGACCACGTGGATTCTCTCGAAAAAGTGTTTTCGTCTCGTTTCGGCCTAGCCCGATAACACCAAGAAGAAGAAGGGATAAAAATATTTAAAGAGTGAGTAAACTAAGAGAATTTGGCATGTCGACGCCCGACGGCCGCGCCGCAACTAGTGCTGCCAGCAACTCGCATGTTGTATTGTATCGTCGCTGTCTCGCAAATCGCTGAGTTATTCAACCGTCTGTTTACTTTTTTATTTTCTTCAAGAGATTCCGTCTGCTCTTATCTTACGGCGTGCGTGTGGCGCTGTTTTTAGCAGATAGGCAGCTGGCACTTTGCTATTTATATAGAATTAGTGTTGAAGATACTCCGATTGCATGGAGTATATGTACATATATTAGCGCAAAGTGAAACTCTATGTGACGTCATAGTAAGTACAGTGTACAGTTTTCATTGTTTATGTTTAATAATTTCAATCACAATTATGGCTTGCCAGATTTAGTGTTGGAAAACATATCTGTGTCGTTCTGGTTATATTCGAATAGAAGAACACTTAATTCAATTAATTAGAAGCAAAACTTTCGAATAGTTAAAATTATCAGAGATAATTTTGAGCGAAAGTGATGGGAGATCTAGGCTTAAGTTAAGTTTAATGAACCTTCTCAGAATTAAATTAAACGATCCCGCACAGAGCCTATGGAAATCCGGTTTTCGTCAAATTGGCTTATTTTTCAGTATGTTGTGTATTTTAGCTCCCTAATCAAAAGTCTCTATGGCCGCTAAGTCCTAGAACCCCAGGATTTTGAGATACAGGGTGTTACAGAATTCTCGGAACGGTCGAATATTTCGTAAAGAACACATCGCAACGGAAAACAAAAAAATAGGAGTAAACTATTTTTAAAAGAAGTATTCAACTCTACCAACCCTTATCCCCACCCCCACCCCTGAGCGTGGGGGGTGGGGGTAAGGGTAACTTTTTTTTTCAACCTATTTTTTTTTTTTGCAGATTCGGCTTCTTCATGAAAAAATAGGTAACTTTTATCTGAAACATTTTTTTTTTTTCAGCGTAGGTGGCGCTTTATTAGTAAAAAAATGAAGAAAATCCTGATATGCTCGAATATTTCAAATAGGAAACTTCGCACCGAAAAACAAAAAAAAAGAGGCCAATTGCGAGTCAGACTCGCCCATGAAGGGTTCCGTAGCAGCAAGTAACATAATATAAAAGTTTTTGTAGTTCGTTGTAACTGTGATATCATATATTTTTTTTAGTTTTATCATTCTCTTATTTTAGAAGTTACATGGGGGGACACACATTTTACCACTTTGGAAGTGTCTCTCGCGCAAACTATTCAGATTAGAAAAAATGATATTAGAAACCTCAATATCATTTTTGAAGACCTATCCGTAGATACCCCACACGTATGGGTTTGATGAAAAAAAATTTTTGAGTTTCAGTTCTAAGTATGGGGAGCCCCCAAAATTTATTGTTTTTTTTCTATTTTTGTGTGAAAATCTTAATGCGGTTCACAGAATACATCTACTTACCAAGTTTCAACAGTATAGTTCTTATAGTTTCGGAAAAAAGTGGCTGTGACATACGGACGGACAGACAGATATGACGAATCCATAAGGGTTCCGTTTTTTCCCATTTGGCTACGGAACCCTAAAAACGGATTTCCCTAGACTCTGTGCGGGGTCCTTTGACAGATACATTCTTTTCAGCTCAAAACCAAGGAATGTGAAGAACAATTGAGTGGCAACCTTCAATTTCGGAGAACAAACAACTTTAAAATTTGACAAATTAATTTTTGAATAAACGAAAGTCCGAAATTAAACTCTGAAATTAAAAATTAAAATATCTATAGCAATGGAGTATATTTTAAAACAGGAATCGGGAAAATTAAGGAATGAAAAAAAAATCGCCGTTTGAAATTATTGGGAAAGTCCAAATAATTCCTTAAGTACTTCATAGAAATTATTCTAATATTTCCAACTTAATTCCCTGTCAATATTAGATACACATACTTTCTGAATAAGATGAAAAAAAATAAAAGTATGCAATAGGTATGATGAACGCGTAAAAATTAACTACTAAACAAAAACCGATAATTGTGGCGTTAACCGCTGTCAAATCAAGTGATTGAGTGATATTCTGTAATAAGAGGAAAGTCCACAGATTTAAAACAAAATACAACAACAATGGGATCTTAGCGCATAAAATTCGAAGTGGTAGGATGACACCAACTAACTTCCGGGACGACTGTTATTTGGTCCGGTTAGCTTCACGGGACCGATTAAAACCAACCTCAAGAATAAAAGAGGAACTAGCCAAAGGCACTGGAACCCAAGTATACCGACAGTCCAACGAAGGTTTAACGATACGAGTTTTGAGGTCTAGGAGGTTGGCCAAAAAACCATCTCTTACAAGTAGAATGAAGAAGCAATCAAAAAGTTGTGGAATGAAAAAGTGTTACCTTTATCTACATAGATAAATATAAAGTGATTCCAACTTCTTCGGAAACTATTGGTTCTGAAAGACTTCTTCATTTAAATTCTAAAGTTTGCTTGTGTATTAAATACTGTGCGAAGCGGCTGGACAGTCAATTGATATTTTGATCATACGTCAGTGGACACTAAAATCAAAATCTACTATGACTCTGCTGTATGTGAATAATGACGTATTAACGAAAACCACGCAAAATTTACATGAGAGTATAAGAAACAAATATGTGCATTTAATAATAAATACATAATAACATTTGATTAGTCTTACTGTAATCAAACGAAACGAGTTTTAACTGAATCTTGACATCTTTCAGCGAAATTCTAGAACGGCCATTAGTACACTGAAAGAAAGTTGTTCGATCGGACAACATTTTAGTCTTAAGAGCCGTTTGCAGTCGTCTAGAGGTGATGTTGAGCCTCGGGCGTGAAAGTAGACAGGTCTGTAGTGCTCAGAATTCATGCTCGGGAATAGGGTAAAATAGCTCTTTTTCAGAAAACAATCATAACTTCTTCCCCTCTCATCGGATCAAGATCTACCCCAGAAAAAAATTATTATGAAAGACTCAAGCTTTACGAATTCATCATGGAAAGGCACTTAGAAAAGTCAATCCAGTCGCTAGATCATTTCAAACACGACGCTTTTTTTCAATGACCGGAGTCCAAAAGAACTTAAATACAACAAAGTTACATGTAGGCGTGTGTTTTTTTTTCTGTAAAACAAAGTGGCGGGTTTTTTTTGGCTGAATATATTTTGGTAGAAAAGCTCCTTCCAATCAGAAAGATAAAACGCCCACGGTAGGGTCTTTGTTGCAGAAGAATAATGCCAGACCACATACTGCCATGTGAACTCAACGCTGATAAAATAAAATATCAATTGCAATTATAGAGGTTGTGTCAGGGTCATTACAGATATAGGTTAATTGCTGAATAGAGAGGACTGTCGGGAGATTTCGCAGAGAATTTAATGAAGTCCTTATCAGGATGAGAATAACCGACCCGACGTAATAATGCTCAAAGGGCAACATTTTTAAGGGCTGAGAGAATTGGTCCTATAGTAATTTTAAACACAATCGAATCAATATTGTGTGATTTGGTTTTTGTGTTTTGGTCAACCTGGCTAACTTTTTCATGTGTGCGTTTTAACCACATAGTACTAGTCGCCCATTCAGCAGCTGTGTTGTACTAGAATAATTGTCATTGAGACAGCTGTCTCACTGGTTGCCAGAAACTCAGTGCACTAATTTTAACATGAGGTGCTTGTAAAAATGTGCGCGCTAATTCCAGCCCAGCACTAAAAGTAAAAGTGAGTAATTTTTTCGCTCAAAAAGTCATAAAAACTCTTTCAGATTAAATATTTGCCCGAGGATGTTTTGACCCGGCAGGCACAACTACAGGCAAGGGCTTGTCTTTTACACGCGAATTCAGGCAATTCAGCGTTTTCGTTGGATGGCTCGTGGATGGTTGGTCAGCGCATTGGAGAACGGGCATTACTTGCAATGGTCAAATTTTGTTGAGACGTTTTGAGAGATCAAATACCTAAATAGTTTATACAGACAGTAATTAATCGAAAAAGTTGAATTTGTAGCTTCCACAATGTTTTCTAA
The DNA here is from genome assembly GCA_951509405.1 of Machimus rusticus. Classification (NCBI taxonomy): domain Eukaryota; kingdom Metazoa; phylum Arthropoda; class Insecta; order Diptera; family Asilidae; genus Machimus; species Machimus rusticus. Next base: position 21,263,579 of record OX608051.1, read on the forward strand.
TGGTATAACAAATCTTAAGAGAGAGTGATATGGAATGTATTACTTAAATTAATGAGTATCGTTAAACGTAAACAATTGATTTGTTTTCGATTTTTATGTTTATCAATACTGTATTTTAGAATTTTACTATAATATATTAAAAAGATTCATCACAACAATATAACAAATTAAAAAGGCAAGGAAACGTTTGTGCAAAGACGTAGGAAAGGAGAATCGTTTACTAACTGCGACATTAGGATAATGCATATTTACCATTTAAAAAGATGAATAGATATGGTAGAGATGGAACGTGTCATTCATTACAAATAAAGTGATAAACCTATATCTAATTCCACGGCTTCACGGAAGGACCGAATTTGTAGACAAAATATATTTCGAGGAACGTAAGTGGTTGGTAAAAAAATACATAAATATGACAGGTATTCTATACATAAAGCAAAAGTGGTAAGCCAGCAACACAACCTTACCTTGAGCTCAGTGAAACAATAAAATAAGATCAGGTGAGGGGTATTACTGTCAAATGAAAACAAACGAAGAAAAGTAAAAGAGGAAAAAATTTATTCTGAGGAAAAAAAGACGGCTGAATGCGCTACTAGCTTAAATATTCAAATCAAAATAGAGCGTAAAAAAAGAAATTAGCACAAGATGGCGTCGAAATGTGAATGGCGAAAAAAGCGATTTTCTTTGCGAGTTCACAAAACCGCTTACTTAGTGGATTGATAGCAGCACCATTTTCAAATTAATGAGTTCTCTTGATGTGTGTGCACTTCACAGATAAGATACCGATACACGACTGGATTCGAATGCGAAATTGGAGGTTTTAGAAGACTCGGTAGAGAGTTTATGCGGAAGAGGGGGAGGCACGCAGGAAATGGAGAGGTATGTATACAATATTAAAAACACGAACTAAAGTCTATAATAGCCTGACTATGTACAATTTGCCGAGGAGACTGAAAATGAAAATTGAGCACAACTTAAATGAAGGCGGATTACTACAACGGCGCGCGGTGTACTCGGGCTCGATGGCGGATTCAGTGCGGCGCGCAGGGCGACCACTCTAAGCAACGCAATAATTTCTCGAGAGGTTGTTAGCCCGGCACCGCGCAAATCACATCACAAATGCTTCAAATGACGTTACGTTTTGCCTTTGTCCACTTTATTTCTAGTTCAATTCACATTAAAGAAAACTTGGTACTGGGGAGGGGCAAATGAAATCTCCTCTGGCTATCTTCTTCTCGGCGGCGCCATCGTAGTCATAATTTTCAAATAATGCCAGCTTTACTCTGCGGTTGGCAACGCAAGGAACAGTTGCCCAAGGGCAAGCTTAATTTGCGGACCCGATTATATTTACTATAAAACTGTGTAAAAGTCTGGCAATTTAAATTTTTGTTCTTGTTCAAATCATGATATCTAATTTAATTGGCGACTAGAATGCCATATAGCTACGATACACATGTGTCTCTTAATCTGGTATAACAAATACAACGAGGTCGCATCCGCCATACCTGCTGGTGCTAGTATCGAGCGAACAGTACGAAAAAAAATATAAATAAAATAAATTAAAAACGAAAATCATCGAGCAAACGTACATTACTGTACGGCTTCGGACCGACTTGATATCCAATTCGTATCCGAGCAACTTAGAGCATCATCACCACTCAGTTGGCATCATCGTAGCTACCCATTGCTATTATGTTCATCTTTCTCGGATTTGTTTTGATTGTATCAGATTTCTTGTGTATTTTTCTTCGCTTTAAAACTAGTGTCGTGCATATGGAATCGACGCGGGTTGCTGTCGATGTCACCACATACAACATTCCACTCCTGCTGGTGACACGAAAGACGTATCGCCGAAAAACGTAAAATAAAAAAAAAATCGTTAACTTGTTGTCAATTTAAGATGGTTCAGTAGTGGATACGCGAATATTTCTGAACACTTACAACAATTTCGCATTCGTTGACAACAAAATAAATATGGCGGAGAACGACGATACGATACCAAAGACATGGCTTGAGTTATACCTTTATTTTATGCAAAAACACTACTTAGAAAAACTGAAACAATGGAGGCATGACTATCTGCACTAAGTATTTAACTGCGGGTAATACAGCCAACTTCGTCAACATGTATTTAGTCTTGTTGCTGCTCGGAACAAGTTTTTCCAGAGTTAATTGGAGTTGAGAGTTACGTATGTGAATTTAATTAAAGTGCTGATAAGCTGCTCCTTATCGCCTCGATTACATTTCTCAATAGATATAAGAACCATTTTGCGGTAAACTTATTTGTTATTAGAAACATATTTTGCTTTTGTTTTGTGTGGCAAAAACAAATAATTTATTTACAAGAACTTACTTCGATTTATGTAAATTGATATCTTGATATCGTAGATCGACTAATAAAGTGTACAAAGATGGAAAATTATGCGTAATAACATGTAAAAAAGTTCCGAAACGGTCAAATATCTCGCGAAGCACACGTCGGATGGAAAAAAACTTTCCAAATCTTTTTGAAATCTATCCAATGTTATCAAACTTGACCGCCCATCCCCAGGGGGAGAGAAGAAACTTTAAAATATTAAATGATACCTATCTATTTTATTGTATGGGATGTCGAGTTCGGTGTTGTACTCTTGTTTTGTTTCTTGAAAAGAATAAACTTTGAAGTATGCAAGTCTATGGGATCGTAGATTTTACACTCGAAATTGTGCGAGAAAAATGTTTTGTTACAAACTAAAGCATAGTACCTATTAAGATCACGCTCCGGCAGAATTTCGGCAATTCTCCAATATCTGGTCGTTCTTTTTCCAGCCGAATTTTTCAGTGGAGACGAGTGGAGAAAAATGATTGCTTTGTTATGTGTGTGACATGATACTGAAAAAAGGAAAAATAAATAAAACAGACATGAGTGACGAGTTATTCGAAATTATTATATCCACGGCTTCTTTTGTAAAACTATTAGTGGATGACGAAAAAATAAAACAAAGAAGAGATTCATCCATATCTGCAAACGAACACACACATCCGATAAGTCAGTCAAATCGTTTGGCGGAAATTCAGAACGACTTGGATGGTTAAAATTCAAGCAGAATTAATGGAGACTTGTCGGTGGTGACATCTTAATGAAAAATAATCTAAAATTTTGCTTGTAAACTTAGCACTACTTTGGCCGAATTGTCTACCGCATTTCTGCCAAAAGACTTGATCTTGACTTAGTACTATGCTTAAGCAACAAAGATAATAACTTGACGCTTTAAGCGGGTATGAAAATTTGTACATATGTATATAAAACCACAATGTTGTCCTTGAAAATCCTTCCGTACACATATGTGGCCAAGGGCGTGAAGAGGTTAATTTTATTTGTAATTGGCACTTTCGGGTTATTATTATTATAGTTATTACACGTACATATATCTATCCTGTCTATAAATTCCCACAATATTACTGTGCACATGTACAGCATTCTATATTCAAAGTTGCCGAATTTATTTAATTAATAACTGTTATTCCAAAAATTCGACATTAGTTTCAATCGAAGGTATAGAGCTGCGTGTGAAACGTAAAGTAATATGAAGGGACAATTATTTCTATGAAAGGCAGAACCAAATGGGCTTTGAAAGAAATTAAGCAAATGCTTGGACGGGTCTAAGACAACAGCGACAAGCCTAATAAAATTCATTCGAGACTTGTATATTAATTAAGAAAAAGGCTAAGATGGAGAAACGAAGCAAATAAAAAGTAAAAATGACAGAAAATTGCAAAAAATATACAGAGCTAAGGAAGGTGAACTAAATTGAGCCAAATGAAGGAGCAATGCAAACCTGAAAGACGAAGTGCGGGACGAAGCATATTGCATTGGGAAACAAGTTGATTACACACAACGAAATATCCTTAAACGCATTCGCGCATTGCGTTTAAATGTCTTAATAATAGTCAAGAGTTGGTACATTCTTTAAAACGAAAAGCAACAACAATATTAATATGGCAAAGAGCGACTCGCGCGCATGATTTCCTTTTTTTTTTGTGCCGCTTGTGAACTTTAGAAAGAAGAAGGAAAAGAGGTTTTGCAATAATCAGCAAAAGAAATTATCAAAGCCAACGCGCCATTTTGTTGAATGCCTTCTATTAATATTATGTTTCTGAAGTATTTTTACAGAGCGCTGTACTTTAATTGAAGTCAATAACAATAGTAGGTACGTTTAAAGAAACCACCTCGTACTAGCAAAAATCTGGAATAGTATTAGTATTATTTTTTTCCATCCGAATTACGCACTGGATCAGCAATAAACGAAAAAGAAAAAAAAAAACGATTCGAATCAGCACTTTTTCGGCTAAAGTGCAGAACACTGACATCTCTCGGGTTTCAATGAAATTGAGCAGGTGCCTTCTGTTTGTCCTAAAACGGAAGGATCAGGGAATTTTACGGCGGTCGGCTATAGTTTTCGAAATATTCCACTCTTAATTTTTACAAAATGTCGGATTTAGAAGTGACCATTTCCATCGCAATGGAGGGAGAAATATTGATTAGTGATGTTTATGGTAAGCAAAAAGTACTTATCAGATAAGTTGAAATTATATGGGCATGTTGCGCACAACCGCCTGAGTAACATAGGCTTTGCATCACAATAAAAAAAGGTTGGGAAGGAGGAAATATTGAGCAGTTATACATATGTATGTTTATGGTAAGCCATACTTATCTGATTGAAAAGAAATTCTATGGGTATGCTACGCTTAACCGCCTGAGTGGCATAGGCTATGTATGTATACCAATTGAAAAGTGGAGGAGGAGGCTGAAGTGTTTAGATAATTTACATTCTATCAATATTATATTTTTGTCTTAAGGGGAAAAAATTAATTTTTTAATCCCATACATTTTTTCTTTTTTGTTATTTATAAAAAGTGTTTCTTCCTTAACCTTTTCACTACAGAATTTTTTATTAATATTCAGCACAAGCTTAAGAAATTTAAATGAATTATATCAATATATGAATGGAAAACAAAATTTGTCGTCCTTAAGGAGTTTTTGGTCCTTACCATTATTCTGGGATAAATAATACTATGTAGTAAAGATTGACGGTGGTAAAATACCTCCCAACAAACAGTTTGTGGCCAACGAACTAAACCCAGATTTTACAAAAATATATGATATAAGTATGTATTTATTTCAAAATTATGTAGTTGTGAAAGCTGCATGCTTTTCGGAAACGAGGTGGGACATGTTGTCCTAGTAGTTTCACCTCTACTTTAAAAAACAAAAACAAAAAAAACACTTTCTTGAAATGTTCAGGGTATTTTAAGATTGATTGGTAAATTTTGTAAAAATCTGGAGTTGCCATATCAACATTTTCAGCGTTGATAGTAAAGAAACGGTAATGTCATATATTTGTTCAAGTATAGTTTTGTTTGAGGGATAGATGTGCCCGGGTACGGGTCAGCTTATAATTGGTCTTGCCCATTGTGTAAAATCATTTAAAACCAGACAATGTTATGAAATACTTAAGGTGACATAAGGCCCTCAGGGTAGAAAAATTGACACACCATGTTATATATTATTTTAAAATCCAGGAGCTGGAGAAGAATGATGCCGTTAAATTAATGTAACAATTATTAAATGAAAAGTCAAAAAATTCATTGTGAAAAAATTGTTAAACTTTGAGAATAGTTTTTAAAATGTTACCTGATGTGGTAAAGTTAGCGTTAACCGTTCATATAATCGAAACCAACGGATGTTATGATTTTAGAAATCAAAAACAACCTAAAATCAAAATGGCGATATAAGAAGGACTGATAGAGAGAGGTAACTAAAATCAATACTTTGCTTTAGCTCCCAAAAATGGAATCATTAAAATGAGAAAACAACGACAACAATCATAAAAAAAAGTGGGTTTGGCAGACAAAAGATCCTTCTCCTTCACAGTCGGCCCATATCTCCTTGCAAATTCCCAGAACGTGCTATAACAGAAATTGGGTTTATATACATACACGACGACAGCGGCAATAGCGTTGGGGCAAACTACAGTCAAAATAAAATAAAAAAATCCAACTCCCATCATTTCGCTGTTGAACTTTGAGACTTCACTCTGTATGGTTGGCTGCCTGCCTGGCTTTTTCGGTTAAGCTTCATCAACAAAGCTTCGGTTATGGGGGATGAAAGTCGGATGGAAGTTGCAATTCCTAGTGTGTAATATTCTCTGCGAGCACTTCCGCTGTGGGAAAAGCATTAATATCCAGAGAAAATTGATTAAAACAACTCAGTACTTCAACATGGCGACGGGCAGTGGCAAATGCGGCTGCTTTCTGCAATTTGAAGAAAATTTGCTACGGCTGATGTTGGCCAATGAAAAAAAAAGAAAACTTTAAATCAGACCGCAGTCAAACTACATCACACTGGCAGAAAGCAACTGGTACTGTGGTTTAACTGAAGTTGAAAAAATTTCGTCGGATAAAGCAGTACTGGCTAACTCCCGAGGGGTATATTTAAATTTCAACGAAAATCGCTGTGCCAGATATAACCTCTACGAAGACTTAGGAAGCAACTCTAGTCAAATCCTGAGTTCAGTCGATAGAGCAGGGTAAGGAGCAGGAGCAGACACCAGGGTAAATCGATAAACTCTACATTAGCTGCAAAATGTGATGTGAAATTCAGATAGGATGATGGTAATTAGCGATCAACGAGGTGTAAGATTACTTGCAATATCTTATAACAATTCTAATAATCCTCGGACAGTGGCTAGGTTGGTTGTTTTAATTCACTGATATATGTCTCAAAAGCTACCACTTTAAGATTTAAATACAATTACAGCGTATGCTCCGCGCTCTCAAGAAAATGAGTTCGAAGCCTTTCCTGGCAATCCCAGGATAGAAAAAGATGCGAAATGCCAGACTCTCCCCGTAGGCAGTGAGCGAGAGTCATAGTAATAAAAAAATTACATCTAGGATAAAAACTTGTGTTTCAGGAGCACGTCACGCTTGGAGAAGAGGAAAAATCCATAAAAGATAAAAAGGCAAAGAGAAAGTTCCGAATAGCAAACTGTGGGCGGCTGCAGTGTGGGTGATGGGAGCGGCGGCTGAAATATAATTTCCACCTTCAGGGTTCCCAAAAAAAGAGGATATTTCCTTATTCATGAGCATGTATTATATAATATATAGCATTTACCCACAGGTTCACTTTCCGTTCCCATTATATTATATATACATATGTATACATATATATATATATATATATTTCGAAGCAGTAGCAATTTATAACGACTTTAAGTTTTTGGAGGTTTAAGAAGCGCTACATTTTAGTACATAAGAAATAGCAGTCGTTGCAATTTATGCACTCTTGGTGTGTATTTAGCAAAGCGGCATTAAGTAACACGAATAACAATTTCTAAATCTACTTACAGGTCACAGATATTAGATGCGTTCTTTTCATCGGGTTCCGGCTCTGGTTCTGTGTTATGTGAAAATTTGGATTACCGTTTCGTTGTGATTTAAAGCTTGCTATATCTGCCTGTCTAACATATGAATAAAATTTAAAAATGTTGTATGTTTGCAGAGAACACCGTGTGAAAAGTAATTAGAATTGAGTTAGTTAATAATTCGGAGAATATTGATGTGATAAGGTAACGATTTTATACTTTGACTTTTCTGACAGTTAAAAATTTCAATCAGAATGTCAAGGCGATAACATTTCTAAAACAAAATTTGACACCACCGCCTCTATAACAATATTTGGAACTATTTACATATGTATGTAGTTCTTTCATCAAGAACCGGATAAATATGTGGGTTAGTGGTTGTTATTGTATTTGCATATAAAAGGCCTGAACTAGAGCCAGAACTCGATGAAAAGAATGCAGCTCATAGTTTACTGGTTGAATGTTAAAAATAATTCCGTCCTACCAAAATGCAGAAATCATAGTAATTGTATGCTTCACCCCGTCTGCAGATTTGCTTGATGATTCTCATCGATTTTCTCTGTCTTCTCGCCGCCGCATTCCGTTCTCGTCGTTTACTGTATGAGGCGGATTGCAACTTAGGGTTGGAGAAGATGGAAAAAGATGTGTCCCATGGCACAACGCGTCTGATCATATACAGCGGTGTAACTGCCACTGCTACTGGTGAGCACTTTTTGCCGCTTTTGTTCTCTGCCTGAGACTTCATAGCAGTTTAGCTCTCGCTTTATTGGATTCTTCTTATTCTAGCGTTGGAGCGATTACTTTAGCATGTGGCGATGGAAACCATTTCTTGCTCGTAGTCGGGGTATATTCAACCCAAAGATTATCCACAATAAGATGTGACACTCTCGAATTTCTTTTCTTATCAAAATTTGACCTTGGTACCGTTACCCAAACGAACTTAAGAATTAGATAGTAATAAGGAAGTCATGTGTAAGAAAGGGATAAAAATTTGGGTGGAAATGGACCGAGAATGGAAACACTCTACATGGTGCCTCAAATTTTTTACAACTTTTCTATAAATATTGCATTTTTCATTTATCATTTATCATTGATGTTCCTTTCTAAAATATATCAATTGTTAAATAAAGTCCTACTCTCATATTACTCTAAGATAAATTCTTTTTCTCATATTAGCTTGGTTAAGTTGTAAAAATTCAAGCCCACCCCGCACTTATCGCCACGCACGCACACAGAAAATTTCAAGCGCCTTTAAAACTGCAGAATGAAAAAATGTAAACAATCGCATCCGTATTTAAGGCAAGTGTGTGCTACCTGCTTTTTCCCCCTTCTTCAATTCCAGGCCATCCCTATGCCCGGAACATTGGAAGGGACGGGCACTAATACCAAGCACGCACGCACACAGAACATTTCAGGCGCCTTTAAAGACGCGTGTAAAAAACGCTCACATTATTATTTACAGTATAAGCGCCGTATGAGAGCATTTTAACCCTGCCTCTTTTTGTCTCGTTCGCTCTTATTGGAATTTACATAAGAAACGGCAGGCAGTAGTTCTTTATGCCCGTTCTCCAATGCGCCGACCACCCAACCAAGAATGAACCAAAATCGTTCCATCGCGTCACACATTATATTGGCCTCATATTCCCTCTCGCTCGTATTTTGGTCAACCTGGCTAACTTTTTCATGTGTGCGTTTTAACCACATAGTACTAGTCGCCCTATTCAGCAGAGTTTTGTACTAGAATAACTGTCAGTGAGACAGCTGTCCCACTGGTTGTCAAAAACTCAGTGCACTAATTTTAACATGCCTGGATGATTGTTTGTGCTGCTGTGAGAGGGCTTTTTACTGCCCATAAATTAACCCTGATGAGGTGCATTTGGATGTTAGACATTGAAGATTACCAATATAGCTCAACGCTAGGATCAAGAAGACACAATTTTATTGTGCACTTCCCTGGTGGAAAGTCAATCTTAAAACAACAACAACAACATAATTTTAACATAAAGTGCTTGTAAAAATGTGCGCGGTACGGTAGTTCCAGCCCAGCACTAAAAGTAAAAGTGAGTAGTTTTCTTGCTCAAAAAGTGATAAAAAAATCTTCTAGATAAAATATTTGCCGATGATGTTTTGACAGCCGCCCTGCACAACTACAGGGAAGGGCTTGTATTTTACACGAGAATTCAGACAATTCAGCATTTTCGTTGGATGGTTTGTGGTTGGTTGGTCGGCGCATTGGAGAACGGGCATTACTGCCTGCACTAAAGCAAAATTTTTCTTGATCCCGTTTTCGGAATTGCATTTGGATTATTGTATAGATCATTACAGAAAAACGCAAGTACCTACCTTATATCTGCAAGTATGCCGATAACTTATACTTAGGTTTTTCCCTTAAAAATATATTTTTTTCATGGTTTTTCGGTGTGTGTATTTTGGCCTTAAAATGACTTCTGAAGGTAAAAAAAAAAAAAATACAATTACGGTTCTGAACGTAAAATTGTTTGCTCTTTCTGAATCAGGGGTCAAAAATAGGTGTTCTAATTTAAAAACCTCAACTTGACCTTGATATAACCTTCAAGGTCAAATTAAAGGCCACTGTTCAATGTCCCTCTCCAAACTCGACAACTTTTAATTGAACTTTTTTTTGATTCGGATCCTTCATGGCGAGATATTCAGCTGTATAGATTAAAATGGCCCACCATGTATGTATATAATTATTTCTGCATTCAGAACGTTGCTGTAGGTACTGATTTCAGTTGCTCATACACTGCGGAGCCCTTGAAGAGGTGCACGGTTATAAATGGCAAATAAGGATATTAAGCGCACATGCAAGTCAATTTGTTTTCATATGTATATTCTTATAGGAATTGCTATTAATTTCAGATACTTTCCCATTAACTTGGAACTCTAAGAAAAAAGCTATCTGCATTTAAGAAAAAGTCCTCATAAAAAGGTGGTTAATTTGAATAAGTACATTGTTGGTTTTGTAAGAAATATTATTTCTGTTTAACTAATTTTTTATTACTAAAATAATTATCTTAATCTAAGAAGTAATCTATATATTAATACGTGAAGACAAAACTTTGTACCCCTTTTTAAGCATATTGGACGGACGGAGGAGTGTGAGATTTGGCATAGTTAAAGTTTATATAGAGAAGAAGTGCAGAAAGCTAATATTTATTTATAATATGTGTTACAAATACAATAAATTAAATTAAATAAATTCATTATTTACGTTCATACTATCAATTTTAAACACATAGTAGTCTGTAAACTGTCGTAATTTTATTATTGACAGTGCCAATTTCAAACACACATAGTAGGCTGTGTACAGTCGTATTATTCGTAGTAAAGTAACCCCAGTAGGTCGAATTTCGACCAGAGGGCGACCACTAGTAAGTATAATTATGAGTATTTTTAGTAATGTGTTGGACCCCATTCATGCAAATTGATTCGAAGAGCCTGCCAGGCATATTGTCGAAAAGACTTTTGATAAAGGTTAGTGATATTTCGTTCCAAGCAACTAGGACACCTTCTTTTAGTGCTCCAACGCTTTCATACTATTAGGTTTCGTATACTTTACGAGTGAGCCTACTCACACATTTTCTATAATGTTTAAGTTTAGAAAAAGGGATGGCCAGTCAAGGACGGTGATGTCTTCGGCTCGAAAAAACTCTGTTACTTGGCGAGCGGTATGCTCCATGATCCTAGACATACGTAACATGGATTCTAGTAGTTCATCTACGTCAGCCGCTGCTCGTTGAAGAGGGTCATTTGATATTATAAGCTCCAAAGGACTGTTGTAAGGGATTGCTCGCCATACCATAATTGATCCTTGTCGGCTATGATGGCGGCTCAAAAATTGATGTTGTAGGTCATGAAAATAGCACGATAGTCCATCAAGCCCATCTAATGAGAAGCGTTTTTCGTCAGTAAAGACTACACTATCCCCTTCCTATTTCTAACTGATGTGATTTCTGGCAAATTCTAACTGAGCTCTTCGGTAACGTTGTAGAAGAGCTGGGTTTTTCTTTAGCCGAAGACGTCTCAAGTTGGGGCTGGCCTTAATAATCCACCAACAGTCCATACGTTGGCTGAGGATTTTGCTTGCTGTCCAGATTGCGAAGAATTTGAAGCAAGCCGCAACATTTTCTTCCGTTCTTGTTCTGTAGCGGCTGTAACTAACTACTCGTCTTCTGTAGCGTGTTCCACATCCTTTTGGATCTCGCAGAAATGAACAATGATTCTATGAGTAATTTCCCTCGAACGGTATCATTCTTCTTTCAATACCCTTTTTGCCGATCTTTCATTTTGTAAGCTGATTTTTGCGCCCCATTGTATTTCTTCTTGCACAAATTTAAATATTTGCATATCCAATAAGTCTCATTTTAAGTCTGCACTGGGAAATAGCACAAAATAAATTAATGTACTAATTCAAATGCACCACCTTTTTATAAGGATTTTTTCTTAAATGCAGGTATTTTTTTTCTTAGAATTCCTAGTTATCGGGAAAGTACCTGAAATTAATTGCGATTCTTCGAAGAATAAACACATGAAAACAAACTGTCTTGCACGTGAGCGTACTATCCTTATTTGCCATTTATAACCGTGTACATATTCAAGGGCTCCGCAGTATTAGGCAAGGAATTACCATGGAAACGGATTTTCAGGCATTACCATTTGTTAAAATCTATGGTTCGCTATGCAAACTACCTATGTACGTGTGTGAAGTAAAGACCTCTTTATTTTCAGTGCTCTAAAAAAATATGGTAAATTTTGTTTTGTTTCCAATCTTCTGTTATTTTTAAAATTATTAAAAATTTAAAAAAGGGTCTTGTGAACAGATGCAGAATGTTATTTATGCACACAAAATTTGAAGTTAATGGGTTGAATGGTTGTTTCAGTTATCGTGCACCGTCTGCGTATGATACGCGCATAACTTACAAAGTAGTATGACATAATATCCTTCTGATGCTAAAAAGGTCGGTTCAATTATTATGTCACTAAGGAATTTTTATAGATTAAAATAATCGGGTTGAATATGTTGTCAGATCGGCCGAACTGTCGGTGTATGAAATTTTTAGATTAAATTGCATTCTGGTTTACAGTTTATGTCTAGCAGAATTAGGTTATTGGTAAGAGTTACTCTCTGTGGTCAGTCAAATAAACGTTCTGCCTGTTAAGATCTATCTTTGCTCGTCCCCCTTGCCCTAGCCTTATCTACATTATAAAGCTTTGTTAAAACATAAATCAGTTAAATTATAATGAAGAAACATGGTAACAACGACAACCAGTGCACATTACAAAAACAGACCAATGAATTAAGGTAAGGAAACATTTAAAAAGTCTCATTCTGTACTCCTCGACCAAAACTGCTTTATTACTGAAAGGGCAACAATCAATTGCATTGCGGAAGTCCTCTTTGCTTGTGGCAGCAATGTCAATTTTTCGTAAAAGATAGCCTAATGTATATGAAACTCTTTTTATATGCCGTTGGGATAGATAAAACTAGCTGAAATTAAGGCTAGTCCTCTGTGTGTTTCATTTACAGGGATCATCACGATTTTGAGATGTAGACAGAGACACCATAAGAAAAGCATCTAGAATTCGCCCATGGCGTAACAGGGTATCTGTGCATCCATAGCAAGAGGCAAAAGTAAGTCAGTTCGGAGGATTGGCCGTACACGGTGCGCCCGCTGCTGGAATCGTTGAGGAATTAATAGTGGTGGAGGCGATGGTGGCAGCGGCATTCGGGATTTTGCCTGTTCCTTTCCATAACGTTCCTCCTTTTCAATATGTGATGGAGAAATTCTGATGTGCTCGGATACTGGCGCCACATCATCCACCTAGACTAGCTGAACCAGCCCGGCCATCCAGCCATACTGGGTGTAGGATGGATGAAAAACCCACCCAATAGCATGTTCCATTTCTTTGATTATTGATTTCGCTCAGTCTCACCTCGCATCGACCTTCTGCGGAAGTTCTGGACACAATACACAAACCCTGGTATTTTAGACTTTTATGTTTTTTTCCCTGTTAATGTTATTTCTTTCTTTCATTGTGTGACTTATCAGCGCTTTTTGGCATCTTTCTTTTGATTTTTAGCGTGGATATAAGCAGAGTTCAAGAAAATGCAAAGGTTTATATTTCATACACACACTGTAACTATTAAAAGTGAAACTGCGCTTTGACCAGTAGTTTTTGGAAAGAGAGTGAATTTTTAATATCTTCGTAACAAATCTAATGTGAAAAACTTCAGTTACATGAAGTAGATACATTTTAAACTGCATACTTAATGTTTTTCATTTTTTCATATCGCCCAGACTTGTTTAATCAACTCAGAAGTGGTGGTAGGAACGTGCAATTGTGATGGAATTTAAAACGGCTTTTACTATTTTGTTCAAAGGTTCGACTTAAAATCTTTCTTTCTCGACAAAAAGGTCAAAGGCCTCATTGTGAAGCGCTCGTTGCTGAGAAAACCGCGCATGCAGCTAGTCGCCTGTCGCGCCATCTTCAACTTGCATTTTGAATAGAAGAGTCGAGCAAGCAAGCAAATGGAGAGTTCTAAAATGGCAAAATTACATAATTTCTCATTGCTTTGTGCCTATTTCTTCACAAAGAATCAACAATAAAAAGTTCATAGATGTATGCGCGTGCTGCGCGGATAACTTTTGGTATTGGAAAAAATTCGGAAATAAGATTTCTATTGATATCACGCAGCAGAACAGCAAATGTGTAGGAGATGTACTCGAGGGGACAAGAGCGAAGGATTGCATTCGATGGGAGCAATTCTGGAATTGATAACAGTTTGAAGGTATTTTGTGGTATAAACGTGGCTCGCAAAAAAATTACTGTATAAAGGAAAGAGGAGGTCATGGCGGCCAGAAAGACAGATGCAAGCCGTAAGCTAGCGGCCGCGCTTTAACAAGAATATGTGAAGATAACACAAAGCAAAGAAAATGAAATATATAAGGAAAATGGAAACACAAAGGCTACTGCAGGGCAGGGGAGTGACGGCAAATTTAAATGCAGAAATTTATTAAATGTTCTGTGCTTTATTTACAACCATGGCACTATTTACTTCGCGCGTACACAGTGTGCTCTGTGTTTTTGCAGCACATAGTCATGAAGGTAGATTAGGTGGAAAGGTACTTGAATAGCTGGATATAAATAGGTACAGGTAGATGCCTCCTTGGTTTGTTGCTGTTGCAGCTTATGTGCTGTGGCGGTTGGTGGCTGCGGCTGGATTGCCGCTGCTGCTGGTGGCGTTGCTGCCTTCACCGCTGCTACTACGTGCCCCAATGGGGCTACCTCTTCCCTGTCTGTCTACCTCTCTTCGCTGCCTTTTTCCCTGCGTTTTGTTGTCTCAATCTCTCAGGTCAAATGAAAGCTTATTTGGAACGGGGCGAATGAGTTTTCAAATATTTCATCAAGTTTGTTCCGTTGTTGCCAAGTTGCGTGCTCCTGGAATTTGATTTCCTTTTTTGGTAATACACGAAGAGGCGTATCAGGTGTGTGGGTTTTATTGTAAGGCATCTGCTCTGCATGTCACCTAGCCGACGACCAACCCAGTCCAGCTGTATACCAAGGAGAAATGCAATGCGCACTGCGTACAGTCTCTGAATGGTTTTATACGCCTGTTTTCAACAAGACTTCTTTCGATTTATTATACGGCTTTAGGCATTATGTTCAAAGTATATTCTATTAGTGTAGGTGTATTCTCGCAATTTCTTGAATTATACAAAGTCTGCTGCCGCGGTGGATATTATGCGTTCTGCATATTAAGTTAATTAAGAGGATACGAAGTCTTTACAAATAATACAATACAATTTAAACTTCAAACTTCTCGTTTAAACTTATTATAAGATATATTTTTATTCACTCGAAAGTCTAATATAACGGGTGAGGGATAGGCTAATTATTCTGTCCACTGCAATATTCTATTATGGAAAATACGGGACGTGGAGATGTCACTTAAATTTATTTATTTACTTATTAATTTTCAGAATATACAACTTTTAACCATCCCAGACTTTTCAAATAATCAGTAACTATAAATGTGTGTATAAACTAAAGCACAATTCATAGAAAATTCCTGCAAAATTAGAAGTTCGTAAATTATTAATAAAAATGCTTTATAAGTTCTTTCAGAGACATCGTAGGATTTTAGTACGAATAACTTCAGAATGCAACGTTGGATTCAAGCGCGGTTTTTTTTTCTGAGAAAAAATTCCGATTTTCCCATATAAAAATCGGTAGAACGAAGGACCAAATTGCCATTCCGAACAAATGCTGATCAAGAAACCCTCTAAAATCGATTGGCATACCCTTGTTAATTTCTTAATGAAACATCCTGTATAACAGTAAACATTTTATAAAAATTCGTGGTAGTGGCTATAAATTATTATGAGGAAATACCGTAAATGAGTTTTGTAATATTTAAAAAATTATATTCCAGTAATATTACATATTAGTGTTATTAAACACACGTACAAACATACATAATGCAGTGACAACATTTCTGCGAACAATTATATACAAATCGAACGAAAACTTGTCACTCGAACAAGACTTTATGCACTAAAACTTCGATTATGAAAAGAATTAAATTTTCATTAGCAAACCTTCAACAAGTATATTCGGCAACGTCACATGGCGGCCTCATCTCTTAAATCATCCGAAACTATATATGTCGCAGATAGCATCGGATGTTACGTTTAGAAAGGCGTAATACAGTGTTGTCCCCTATTCGGGTTTACACAGCAAAGCAGGCAATATAACAGCGCGGGAAGAGCAAAGACGATCACAAAAGAAGAATATGGATTGGGACACTATACAGGAATGAAAAAAATAATAACAATAAAAACAGACAACGCCATACATCTTCATTGAAAGCCATATAACAGGCCAGAGATGTGCTTTGTAAGGACCACAAACGATATTGATTTTTGTTTAAAGATTAAAAAATTCAACTAGTAAAAGTAACGCAAGAAAAAAAACATGATTCTTAAGAAGGGATTTCGGGGGCTCCGTTTTAGCTTTTTTAAATTTGAAATTAAAACAAATGTACATGAAAAAAAAAACAGTGAATGGTGAGAAAAAGGGTATCATTTGCTTTACAAGCAAACTACGACGGTATAATTTTTTTACTCGAAGATATTAACAAGAAATATTTGTATTTAAAGTGACTTCTTAAATTTTCATAGGTAAATAAGCGCAATAACTAATTATTTATATTTTCTGGCTATAACATTGCAATACTTTAGTACGTTCGCGGACGTGAATGCTGTATCATTCATATTTTAATTGAGTTATATGGCTTAAAAGCTTTCTGTCCGCGAACGTGTTAAGAAAGTAATTAAAAGAGCTTTTCTGGAACTTACATAGAGGTAGCATGCGCTCATTATTGTCCGACTGCTACATTTTCCACTCGATGAAAATCCCAGATCAAGACCTCTGGCTGTTCGCGCGAGAGATCCCGGAGCTAGTTAATTTCTTTTTCTCTCACCACTTGTACACTTTGTCCTTTTCGGCAGCTTTTGAAAGTTAACTGCGAGCTGGGAGCTCCTCTCTCTTATTCACATGTTAAAATCTTAAATAATTTACGGGCGTACAACTAATTCGACGATTTTGCTAATACTGCGTCCAAGAAAAATAAATAAAAAAAAAAAAGCAAACTATGAAAAAATATCTTCACTTATCATGAGTGTCATCGACATCGGCGAGCACTTTAACTTTTCTTTTCTAAACACAGAAAAATGTCTGATAAAGATATCGAGCGAGGGTTGGACGGGAGTTCTCAAGCAACTGATTGTGATGTCAACCATTTATGATCAGAATTTGAAGCAAAAAACCGAAGGCGAACTTTTGCATCTGCAACTTCTCGGAAAAATAAAAATGAACAAAAAGGCAACTAGAAGTAGATTGCTCAACAACAGCCGAAACACAAAAAAAAAAAAGCACTTCAATATGGCAAAAATTGATAACTTTAAAGTTTTTAAAAAAATATATATTTTGCAAAAACGCAAAGTCCGCAAATTCTAAGTCATTTTCTCCCCGCAAAGGAGCAGCAATTATTTGAGACAACACAAAACACACACGTTCACTAAAAACGCAACAAGGCAAAAGTAATACAGCCAAAGGAAACTCATTTCAAATTCGCTGCGGGCAAAAAATGAAAGCAAATTATATGTATATTATCAACGAAGCTGCGACTACACTGTTTCCTTAGTTTTGGGATCGTTCACCGAACATCCGCATGCAGAGAAAATCAGGGGTTTGTCTCTTCTATCCAGCAAAAATTCCTCAGAGATGTGTGAGGGAGTTGATCCGAATCGGCTTTTGCACTGCACTTTTTCAACTTTATTAATAAATATTTTAAAAAACTGTTCTCGACTAAATAGTTATGTGATTCTCGAAGCAAATATTCAAGCACTATCGAATCTCGATCGACAACAAAATACACTGTGTTCAAAGCAATCAAATCGAAGTCACAGCTATTTTCGTTTTTAATTGCAGCAATCCACTATTAAAGATGTATTTCAATTAATTAAGTAAGAAAAGCAGTGAAACACTGAGGAGAAAAAGACAAATCCGCACCGGAGAGAAAACTTGACAAGAGATTCAGGCGTAATACAGCTCAGAATGGCTACTACTTTAGGATTTGACAGGAATGTATTAAAAGCAGCCACCCTTCCGACGTTTTGATTATAAGAAATTTAGATGAAAGAGATAAACATAAATTAAAGCTCCGCACGGCAGAAAAGGATACAAGGAAATAAAGGTTAATAAGAAAAACAAGAGCAGAGAATCGGATGTAGAGGTAAAACATATGTATGATGTGCTGCTGTTGGGCGAGCTCTGTGCTCCGTGCCTCTGCGGGCGGAACGCCGAACAGCGAAAAGCTCTATTCCCCCGAAAAAATTAAAGCATTCCATTTAAACGATACACCAGCAGTGGAGTTTTGTGCCCAGAACGCTCGGATCAATTCCAACCTCTCCGAGAAAAGAACTAAGGTAAAACGCGAAAACCGTCAACAACAAATAAACACAGTAATTTCAGGAAAATTGAGTCAAGTGTGGTGTACACATCTCTGCAAAAACATGTACACATACATACACACACCACATTATTATCAGCGGCATAAAACTACATTATCATCCCATCCAGTGATTACGACTACGTTACGGCGAGAATCTCGAAAAAAAACAGCAAACAAAAAATATATGACGGAACGAGCGGAATCTCTTTTTCTCTATAATTTTACAAATATATGAGAAAAACCCGATCGACCAACCGATCCGACGAGACGAGACCGAGACTGACTAAACTGAATTTGAACTGAACAGTGAACTGTGTGTCTCGTAAAATCATCGCCGCACTGCTTTACCATCTGGGATTTGGGTGCTGCGGTGCCGTTCTCGGTGTCTGTGGCGTCGTTGTTGTCGCCTCGCCGTCGTCGGTCGTGCCTGCCGCTGCCAGCCGTAAGCCAGCCAACAACCGAAGCGAAAATCAGCCACCGGCAAGCGAATACCCCGACAACTCCTGCGCACTTGGAATCCCCCTTTACCGTTTATTTCTTTCTTCATTTGAGCTGAGCCCTGACTTCGACGACGTTGCCACACAGGAGGGCAAATTGCGGCGGGCAACAAACGAATCGAAGACGAGCGGAAAATAGTGAATGTGCAATGCGACGCAACGCCATGTAGATTCACCACTCCCGTACATAGCACATAAAATGTGTACTGTAAACGAATCATCGATACTCGTAAGCTTATTCGCGATGTCGAGTTCCGATTTCAAGTGTAAACAAACCTTTGCTGCTGCTGCGATATTGTTAAAGAGCTGTTCTCACAAAGCCGCATTCTTTCTCCTCCTCCGGCTTTCAAGTGTTCTCGTGAGTGGTCGCCTGAGCTGCGGCCGCGGGCTACGACAGCGGTCTAGGTCCTAGGAGGACGCTCGTGTGGCCCGTGTAATAGGTATTCCGCGGCGATATAAACCAGGCGCTCAGCAACGCTCAGTCAGGCCAGCCAGCGCAGAAGGGGGCGAATATCTTAACATCATCAAGTGCAGTAATGTAACGTATAGCGTGTGATTATATGTATGAACCACATTTCATTATTTCGCCTCGTCTTTTTCTCTCTTTCTCTGACCGATGTCGCACCTTTGTCATTTTCTTTACCATTTTCATTTGCTTTCAACCTTATCGGCTGCTGCCGTATGAATAGTTATAGTAATAGCACTCAGCGGTTTGGGTTATTGTTATGATAGAGGGGTTAAAATTATAAATAAATGGAACTTTTTGTCTCGGTGTGAAATTTGGACTTGATGTGAAAAACGTAGCACCCAGTGGTCTCTTCGTACCGTGGTGAGTGTGACAGGGCACAAATGCAGACGTTGGACTTTTATTTGCTAATTGCGCACATAGCTTTTTAGACAGAACGAGATGGGAGCGGATGTTACCCCGCTTTTCGAGTTCGAGGATACAACAAAACTGTAGACCTGCGAATTTAATTACTGCATTTATGAGCCCATAGCTGCACCCATAATTAAAAAAAAAATAATCGAAACAAAAAAGGAAACTGGTCCTGGATCTTTGATGTTTTTAAATATATGTTATTTTTTTACAGACTAAAAACTAGAGGCATTTAAGAATCTATGCTATATAGCTCAATATATAGTCTTATATAGTTCAATATATAGTCTGTGGTCTGCGGGGGACCTAAACATGAAACAGAATTAATTATTTACAAATTGTAAGATTTATTTTTCTAATAAGCTAATAAAACAATCTATCGTTCTTCTTTTCTCCTTCTATTCTCAAAAGAGCTTTGTCTTTTGTAAGTCTACTGCTAATGGATTTAAAAGGAGACTTCCTTTTGTGCGCAGAAATAGGAAAGGCAAGAATTTAATTTATTTTTATCAAAACCTTTTCCATTTTTAGACTCAATAGGAAACTTTTCCATCTCCATACAATGTTGGTTTACAGCGTGATAGAAAGCTGAGCCTTTAAGTATTCTATGAATTTCTCTTATGACCCAAACCGTCAACAAACAATCGTGAGAGGCCGCGTCAAACGTCTATAATGGCAATTTCAATGTCCAAAATTTGACTTTGGCCCTTCGTCGTGTCGATTGGGAAAGACGAAACTTTCTAAGAAAAAGCCCTCCTGTCTTTTGGCCTTATTAGAGGAAAAACCCGCACTAAAATCCGACAGGATGGGGATTGAAGTCATTGGGATAGATGTTAAAAAAATAAAAAAATATTTTTTTTATTTTTTTTGATCCGATGTGTTTAATAACATTATAAACCATATCTGAAGGTACGTTTGTAAAACAATTTAAATTTTACATTATAGCTGAATGATCGCGTGGTAAACTGAGTACAGTTTTATTAAACTAACAATTTAGCCTGATTGTGTTCATGTTTTTCAAATGTGCAGGCAAAGATAAACGGCAACGATTACTGTCTGTATAATTTTCTTATTGACAAAAGTCAATTACATATGTGCACATTCCAATTTTAAACAGATGATTATTGATGTTGCATGATTAGTTAAATATATTATAAGGGGAAAAGGACCATAGTGAGAATATTGCACTCGTTTCCATGTTACGTCGCGTTCTCCTGCAATTTTCGTTTACTTAACTTTAACGCAACTTTACGCAAACAATTAGAAAATTATAACATAACTGCTTAACAGGAACTAGTTACAGTCATTTTGTGTTTCATCTCCGTTTTGCGAAGAGGCATGGATATTCATTTTAAAATTCTGTGCAAATTAGCTTCCAGCGGATATGCTAGAAAAAAGCGGATTGGCATTAGCGATAGGCAAAAGGCATAGAAATAGGCTCCGATAAAAAAAAGCAATGCTAAAAGAGGCACTGACCTACAGAATATAGGCGGAAATGAATCAGCCTCGACGGCAATAATTTAAGAACTCACTTCGTTGCGGTGATGTAGAATCATGATGAGATTGGAAAATAAAGTATACCTATCTAATCACCCTGAAGCAAAGCATTTTAAGATAAATTTTCGCCACAAAGTCAACCATTGCTTCCAGACATCTGTTAATCAATGCGGGCTTTTCGATTCATAGAATATTTTTACCAGTTCTCCCGATGTTGAATTTAATAAAATAAAAATTGTTTTTGCAAGGCTATTGCTTAAGTGGGAAGGGGTGAAGGAAAAGAAAGACAATAAAAGTAATTGCTGTTCTTTTTCGAAAAATATGAAAGATATCTAATGAGCGACAAGCGATGAATCATTAACCGTCCATGTTTTATTTCAAATGAAATTGTTTTCGAAGAGATAAAAATAGAGAAACACTCTGACGTCAATCTCATAAATGTTTTTGCTCCACCCTGCGGGCTTAAAAGCGACACATTTAGCACTGGGTGTTGTATCGATTTTTGATTTTTTTCTCAACTGTTTCTCATTTGAATCTCCGACTTTCCTCGATTCAAAATAGAGGGAAATGAAGTAAGGAAAGTGTGTTTGTGCCAATCCATGGGCTGAGGTGCCTGACAATATTATACAGAAGTGGTACACAACTAAATTACTTATTCCAACGAAGCACTAATTAAATTAGCCAAATTAGTCGAAAAAGCACACACACACATACACACATAGAGCATCATTGGCCGATCAAGCGGTGGCCTTGTGAAAAGTTTTTCTACTTGTCTCCGGGGCAAGAAACCGGTGCTTTGAAATTTTCCTAGGGTAAAACACCAAAATACCATCACTTCCGGCGGCGCTACTGGTACTAATGCATGCATGCTCCATGGGAATACACACAGCTTACCCAGTCCCAGTATTAAAGAAGGAGACGAGACGCAAAGCATTCAAAGTTAGAATCAGCCAGCCAGAGTACTTGAATTCAATCAGAAGGAGAAGACGAAAAATCGGGCCACGCCATCAGTGAAAGCAATGCTAGCAAAGACATCGACGACTATGGCAGAAAGTCCACTGTTATCATATCACATTTTAAGAGCAGATTCGTAATGTGCAGTACCGCAGCCAGGCGAAAGATGGGTCTGTGATGGGGGTTATCTAGTAGTAACTAAGTATAAAATGATATTCAGAATGGGACTAAAGAAGGCACCCGTGCAAAACCAGTACATAGCACCATAAGATAAATGACATGGTACGGCCCGTCGTGATGAATCAACAACAATAACCCTGCTCCTGTCCACCAGTATGGCAGTACTCTTGTTAGCCACCAATAACAACACCAAATTTGTGAAACCAGGCTGAATTCTGATCAATCAGAAATTAACCTCTTCCAAAACACAATGGCTGCAAAAAGCACCGAGACAATTGTATTCAGTTATTTTTATGCAGCGGAAAAACTAAATAAGTTTAGCGAAACGCGGGGGAAGCGGTGAGACAGCAGAGTGAGACAAGGATGTACGTCACCGGACGACAAAAAATACCAATGGGTCGGATGAGACGAATGATAGCAGAAGCAGTCCCTGAGAAATAAAAAGAAACGAGCCGTACTCGTACACACACAATCCGTGAAAGGAATTCGATTCGGGTGGGAGAAAAAACCCCATCGGAAATCCAGCAAGTCAAGACAAGACTTTTGGCCGCGGCAAAGGAGTCAGACAGCCATCGTATCAGCGACAACGGCAGCAACAGCATTCGATCCCGTCCCAACTACCGTCACCCTACCCCTGTCTTGACTCCCGTGGGAGAGCGCGCATATGAAAAACACCTGACAGTTAAACAAAATTTGAAAAACGCATGTGTTAAACAATTATTATCACAATCTACTAACGGACGACAATGATGGTGTCGACGGCATTGTTCTATCCAAAGCTGGGCATTGCTGGGATTGGGGGAACCGCGAAATGGACTGGAGACCCTGGAAATACATCCCTAATTTTTAGGAAAACTTTAATTTTGTAAGGGTGGAAAAGTTCTTACCTGGAGGTGGAAACATAATTCCTCAGGGAAAATATTGGTGAAACACTGACAGCACCATTCGCATCACAACGATGACGTTTACCATGGCTAACCAGGGCTATTAGTTTTCCCAAATTTCCCTCCCACCTCCGCCAACTTTTAAAGCCTTTAAGCGGACGAAACAAATGAACTTGGAACGAATCTGTATGTACACGCCTTTTATAGAGAGTAGGAGGATGTCTGCAGACCTGGATAAGATAGAGCTTTTCACCCACCGAACATTTCGGACCTAAAATCTTCGAAAAGGACATGGACGTCGCTCCGGCTGCGGTAAAGGTTGCAGTAAAGGTATATATACCATCTCTGTCGGCAACGCAGTTCTCATGTTTACAAATATATGGTTACTTCTCTTCCGCAATTCGCCGCACTCCCACGACGATTCAATTTTGGCACGTTTCCATTTTATGTGAATAAGCCGAGTAGACTATTCACGACACGGCAGTGGAGTAGAAGGACTAACTGCAGGAAGAATACAGCCAGTTTACAAGCATGTATTGGTTATCGGTTGAGATTTAACTAACGCAGCCCAAAAAAAGCTCTGCGATATAAACCTTATTTTTCCCTTAAATTCTTTCTTTCTATGAGCACTAATTTAGAAGACTAAATTCTGTTAACCTCCATCATCATAGTATGGGAAATTGCGGTTTCCTGAAAGCGATGCATTTAGAAGCAAAGTCTACGCCATCAGTTATATCGTAGTATCCAAGCGTGGTGTAAACTACCACACACGTATTGAAAATTCACACACAGGATAAGCTCACCCATATCTTGGCAGCGTTCAAATTTTGAAAAATGTATTACAAACACTTAACTGGTTAATCATAAAATTCAATATATTTTGGTTTTGTCAAAAATTAACAACTTTTGACTTTGAGCCTCAGTTTCTTTTAATTTTAGTTTGATGTGCGCTCAATACATTTCAATACGACGAAATTTTGGACAATCTTTGGTGGATTTGAGATTTTCAATGCAATAATAAGTATTGTTTTGAACCTAAACAATGCTGACTGTAATGTGAGGTGTGAAAAGTGTGTAGACATTACGATCCTCAATAAACGGCTGCAAGCTTTTCCTAAGGCAAATATGTTTAATATACATACATATGTATGTTTATAATATCGCTGTTTACAATACCTTTAGTGATAAATTGCTTACTCTTCTTTTCTCAGAGGAATAAATTTCTTTGCTCCACTATAAAATCATGCAGGATATTAAGAGGCCTTTTTAGTTTTATAATGTTTCGTTACTAGTCCTTTTTCAGAAACCATATACATGGGTGTGTTTCTTTATTCATTCGGAATATTCCGAACACTCAATAAGCGTTTCTTTATTCGTCTAAAGCTAAAGTATGCCGAACATTCCGTTCCGCGTGTCTTTATTACTGCGGAACATTTGGAACGTATTCTTTTTGATCCGTCTCAAGAGTTGGAAAAAAAGGAATATTCTCTGTGAGCTGTCAAAAGCACCAAACGGAACTGGAAGAAAATACTTGTAAATAAATGTTATGAACAAATAGATTTCCTTTTCAATCTCTTTTGCTTTATATATTATATTTTAACCGAAACAGGGCCCTAGCCCTCTCAGCCGTCCCATCGGCCAGACAATTTTCAGGAATGCCCGTACGGGATGGAACCCATTCAATCGTGACCAAAACCAGGCTCTCAGCAATTTCAAGGATTTTCGACACCATCATGAGTGTTCTTCTTTAAAGTTATGCAGCTATTCCTTTGAAGAGGAAACTAACTGGAACGGAACTACCGTATACGTGTGCTGTATGTGAATGAGGCAAAAATTGTGTTTGACAGCTAACAAAATTCTGTAGGTTGTTTGTAGGTTGACTGTCAAGTTAATAAACAAATAATTTTTTGAACGCGAAAAAGTTCATTTACTTAAAAACTACGGGTTTTTGCTTCAAGTTAGGTACATGGTAGTTAAGATAAGGTGTATAACAATTATAATTGGCTTTTATTTAGGAAAATCAGTGCGGAAAAGAGCGTAAATCGGCAATGAAGTGTGTAGTGCCGAGTTGTCGAAATATAATGCGTTGCCGTCCGCCCGGCATATCGTTTCAAACGTAAGATTAGAGTTTATATAACTACAAGGTCTCTTTCATTGAAATATTCCCTTATTCGTGTTAGAAAAAACGATTTTTCTTCTAAGTAAAATATTTTTGGCTGCCATTTTGTTTGTTTGTAGGTTGGATCAGTGCCGTAGTTCAACCTACACAGGAATTTTTGGGGGCAAACTGAAAACTTTCAAGTCTGAAAAAATTTTATACTACTGCTATGGCTTTTTGTTTCAGTATTAGTTTGCACTGACACATCTTAAGAAATTGCCTCAAAAATTTCTCGTGTGTTCCGTTCCAGTTAGTTTCCTCTTCAAAGAGCTATTCAGACTGTCAGTGACTGTTAGAAGAAATAAATGTCAAAATTCTATTCCACGTCGTTTCTTTATTCATTCTGTACTGTATATTCCGTGAAAATTCCACTCGTTTCCTTCCTCCTCCCATGGAATGAATAAAACACCCCCTGTAGTATACATATAATATTTTTGTCCTGCGATTTGAATTTTTGCATCATCTCGATCAGGGACCTTTTCCTACTTTCGCGAAGTTTCAATTTTACGATCTTCAGTACGTTCTGAGAGATTCTGATTTCGCTAAAAGGCAGTTATAAAAAGGTCCTGCTGGTGTTTCGGTTTAACGAACACATTTTTCTATCTGATTCAAGTTTTCTGTTGAATATGAGGGTTCACTTCTACCTTACCAAAATCTATTGAACAGTATTGATCTAGGTATCTCGAACTTTTTTGCTATGCTAACTTGAGTACGTTTTGATTTTTCCGCGTATTTGTTAACAACTGCACAGAATGAAAAACACATTCTTGATTTGAAAGCTTTTGATTTTTCATATAAAGTTGGAAGAACAATTTTAAAATAAAAATAAATTCTTTAAAGCAAAAAGGATACTTTTAACGTTAAAAATTTAATCTTTTAATCTAGAAGTATACAAAAACAAAGATGAAAGTCAAGTCTTTTATTTTAAATATGTATATGAGGGTGAGGGTGATGTATCGTGAGGGTTTGTTTCTTTTGTTTTTATTTTTGGTTGTACTTAGCACACTTAAACTCATTTTTTCTAAACGCACCATTAAACATTAGTCAAAAATTACTTGGATTGGAAAGTTTTTAATGAAAAATGAACAGCAAATCGACGAATTTCTATTTTCTGAAAATACGTTTTAAATCACTAAATGACAAGAAGTGAAAAGTGATAATTAAAGTATAATATGGCCTTTTACTACAATCTACCTACAAACGTAGCCTGGAAAATATGCTATTTCGCCACAAGATGCCTCTATAAGGCGAAAATTAAATATTATGATTAATATCATATCATTTAGAATAAGTCCTTTTTTAAAATAAAATTTTTGGATTAAAAGCTTAACGTCATTTTTTTTTTGTAATGTAACTAAAAATTTAAGGTTTTCGGAATTTTTCCTTTATATATGCTCTAAAACATTGCTTCATGCCAAATTTCAAGATTCTATATCGACTGGAAATATCCTTTAGGTTTTGATACCCTTGCGAGTAGTTGCGAGTTTGAAAATATGCGGCTTAAATTGTTGTTTCTTTTGATTGCGTTGACATAGAAGTTTGATTTTGTTACAGCTTAAAGGTATTATAGACCTGAGTATTTGATATGAATTTCAATTTAATACCTCTACGCGTTCATGAGGAAAGGGGTAGTAAGTTTAAAATTATTAAAAATATTTTTATTATACGATGTGACTAAAAATTGACGGTTTTCGCAATTTTTCCTTTATCTGTGCTATAAGACGTTGCTTCGTACCAAATTTCAAGATTCTGAGTTCACGGGAAGTACCCTGTAGGTTTTGATTCCCTTGCGAGTGTCGAAAATTTGCGGAAATTTGCGGCATAAACGGCTATATCTTTTGATTGCGTTGGCTTAGAAGTTTGATTTTTTCACAGCTCCAAGGGACAACAGACCTGAGTATTTGATATAAATTCCAGCTTGATACCTCCACGCGTTCCTGACAGACAGACAGACGGACGGACGAACAACAAAGTGATCCTATAAGGGTTCCGTTTTTTCCTTTCGAGGTACGGAACCCTAAAAATGAAGTCTTTTGCGTAAAACCTATAAATGTTTTCTTTTCAATTAACCGCTAAAATCTTTTTAATATACAGATACATATATTTAATAGCGTGCTTTTCGCACTTCTCGCATTTACGATCTTTTTGTGTGCCATTCATTAAAATATCAAATAAAATGTCCATCAGGATAAAATTTAAAAGGAAAATAGCGGATCATTTTCTTACCTTTATCTGCCTATTATACGAGTACTTATATAAATATAAAAATATTCATAGTTATCTCATTCTATCCCTAAAATAAGATTTTTTATGTCTAAATAAAATAATATGTAGAAATAAAGCCAGTACGTAATGTTAAAATTGTTGTACACATAGACGCGCATTTGTTTTGTCTATTAAGGAACGCAAGCTTTTAGTAAAAATAAATTCTTCCTTTAGGAGTGAAATTTCGCAGAAAATAGAAAAAAGTGAATTTTAAACAAAATTATCACAAACTTGAAGTTCAAACCTATATCTAGTTTGAGTGGCTCCTTGAAATATTTTAATGAATTTCTTAATTTCTGCAGCGATTTTGCTTTAAGATATGCTGCACGTAAGTACCTACTTCAGTTGAGAAAAAATGGTCCTAGATAAATTCTACGTAAAAACAAAAAGCTAAAGAAACGGTCAAGAAATGGTCGAGAAATTTTAGCTCGATAAAATTTCGTACCAAAATTTCATACCTAGTATGCTATTCGGTCAAGAAAAGCGGCAGATAAGTGGAGCTTTTTCATAATGTACCGAAGAAAAGATAGCGAGAACCATTTTTCTTGGCCGAAATGCATTTCATTTTAATACTACTAAGCTGAAGGAGATTTGCATTCAAGAACTGTACTTTATCAAATCGTCCAATCAGCCAAACGATTACTTTGACAATTTTTAAAATTTTCTGTACGAACAGGTTACTTAGCTTTACTCTAAATAAAATAAAAAAGTCGCTATACTGAAATCGACCATGTTGGGCCAATAGTTCCTAACGGAATCAATTTGACAACAATGCTTTGAGCTCAAAAGCGGGCCATATAGAGTTTCATGCACGAATAATGAAGGAGGCAATGGACATGGACACCGAGACTAAAATCATTGAGCGTCTGTATCAAAAAGCATCAGATGATGCTATGTGGCGGAGTAAATACTATAGTGTGTCTTTCGACTCTTTCGAGTCTCAGAGCTCAAGAAAATCAACCATTTGCAGCAAAAGTGCGAGAGATCACCTCACCGCACAGCTACGAAAGAAATAACAACAACAACAACATCTCGTCCAAGGTAGCTTTGCCACGGCTACAAATAATAGCAAAAGAATAAAAGATGCCCAAAAGGTGACAAAGGTGAAAAAAATAACTACCTGGTCGTATCAGCATCTGTCTCCGAAGCCCATTTAATATCCGACAAGTGGCGAATAACAAGATTAATTTCTGATCAAAGTAAGCGAGTTTTATTGCGAAACGTTTCCAGAGACACAAAGGAAAAGTAAGACGGCTATAGTAGCGCAGAACAGTGGGTCTCTTCTTTTTCATTTTAAGACTCCAACCATGTCCAGATTTGCCCGAAAACCAAAAAAGTTCAGAGCTCCTCGATATCTCTTAATTGCCCCTCGAATTCTCGAATCCTCAGGCCAAAAACCCACCGAAATGAAACCCCAAGGAGCAGCCTAACGCCATCTTAAAGAGCGGCAACAAGAAATATTTCATGCAGGTCAAAAGCTCCAGATTAGCGACACAAATCTTGCGCTCTCGTGGAGCCATTTTTTCCTTTTTATTTTGTGTTCTAGTCGAATGCCATATCACACTATAAGAACGAGTTCTCCTCCGTTGTTCACTCCGCTGTTCTTTTTGTAACTGCTTTGCTGTATTCCGTGAGCACGATTGATCCACTTGGGGTGGAACGAAACAAAACGGAAGGAGACATAATTTGAAGGGAAACAAGAGATGTTCCGAAACATTATACCGCGCTTAAGTTGGAGGTGGGAAAAAAGGCTAACAAAAGTACGCACAGCACACAAAACATATGAAAAAGCCTTCCATGGCCGCCTGAAACGGGCCGTTCTCGCATCGATATTTCTCGATATGGCTGCCGATGCACATTCTGTTGACACTGAACTAAAATTCTGCAACTCGTGAGGTTATGACTCGATTAGGGCGTAGCCTAAAAAAGACGCCTAGGATTCTGTACGATCAAACAAATATCTCCTCAGAATTGAAAGAAACAAACGTTCAACATTTTTAGTAAAGAGAGTGTCTTGCACAACAATTTCTTAAAGAATGTCCTTTCCTCGGAATACGTTCCTCAGCCTGATTTAAAAAATTAAACTTACGAAATCGTAGCAATTCTAAAGTTTTCGCTGGGTAATGCTGCTACTCACCTGAAAAAGAAGAAAGAGAAATCTTTAAAACTTACTTAAAATTGCATGTGGAAGCAGAAAAATTTAGAACGGTAAGCAGTTATAAAAACGAGAGCATAAATTTCATAGTTCTCCCTTATGGCAAGAACGGGATTATCCAGTTTTTCTCTCGAAAGGTTACCGAGGAAGGACAGGACGCGGATTTTTCCGCAAGCGTTTACTTTGAAAAATTCTTTCTAATAGTCGTTATTTAAATTCGATGACTAATGTGACTGTTTTGTGTCACTTCCCTTTTCTGTTAAATTTATGTAATCGTCATACAGAAAACGTTTTGCTGCTCAGAAGCAATTGTACCACCGATAGGTGTTCGAAATTCGAATCACAACAGTTAAATTAAATTCCTAATTCGCACAGCATTGCTCGTTAAAGGAAAATACGTACATAAATAAATGAAAGTAAAATAATACAACGCTGCCAAAAACTACACATGTGCATATGCAATATACGCAACTATCTTCAAAAGCCACGGATTTGTTACAGTTTAGTAACCGAAACTTTTCTTATACTGTACATACCACAGGGCCCTCCCTAGATCAAAAACACAACTCTCAACATTGCTACTTTTTTCAATTTCATACATTACAAGAAATACGGATTTCATAATTCCACTCGTGGTTCCATATCTGCTTTGGCTACAGGCCGAACTGCATAGACCGCTCATAATATAACTATTTATCCATTATACCTTTGATATGAATAAAATATTATAGTTTAAAAAAACTACAAAACACGCTTTTATAACGCACTAAAAATTAAAAAATAACTAAATTAAATAAGCTTTTATTTGTTACGATATATGCATATTAACCTTGCCAATATTTTAACTTTATTGTAGAGTAAAACGCAAACATATATTTGTTTATTCAATACGTGACGAATTATAGATATGCTAGGTAGTTATTAGTAAATTCATCACTTCTTTTACAAAAAATGATTAATTCAAAAAACGTGCAGCGCTTTGTCAAATTAAGGAGCGCTTTTTGGTTATGTGTACTTTTAATTAAAAAGAAAGCAAATCATTTTCAATTGCTCGTCTTCTGATCGTAGATGATTCTACGCTTAGTTTCATACATTACAAAATTTTGTTGGAAGAAATGAACGGATTTTTTTTTTATAATAGAAATAATTTCCTTATCTTCAGACCAAGTTGTGTGTGTGTCGACCACCCGAATGTATTGTTCTTATGTACCCGTGTCGAAATATCTTTTGACAATGCGACTTAGTACACCTTTAAATATCATACCTCTTCGCAATATTCGCGATTTATTTCACTAATAGGGGTGATAATTAGTCATACTCGTAAGAAAGAAGTAAAGAAGAAAAAATCACTGTTAGAGTATTAATAATACATATATACTCAATTAAAGGGATATAACTCCGAAAATCCTTGCACCGACTTCACAATTTTGGTCCAAAATGCCCACTCTCCTTTGATGTGCTCTTCACATTTTAATTTTTTGTTTTATATAGGAAACGGCTTATTAAAATTTAATTCAATGAAACATTTCTTAACTAATCTGATCCGGATACGATTGTGAAAAACGTAGCTAATTTTGGTTCGGACAAACATGACTGATCTATAACTAGGGTTAAATAATAAAATTTAGTTAATTTTAACCATAAAATGATGTATTTATAGAAATTTTGTAAAATTAAAACAGACATCCTGTAGAAGTGTTCCAATTTTCATTTAACTTCTCAAATTTTTATCCTTCTGACTTCTATATTACTATCTAGTTCTTGCAAAATTTGCATGTTCGTTCAGTTAGCGGCACCACACTAAGGTCGGAAAAAGATAAAAGAAAACGTCACGACGCCACTTCTTATTAACAGATTTGCTTTGATTATGGCATGGTCTAACTTTTCGTTAATGCATTAAGCTAATTTATAGTAGTGGTAGTAGTTCAACTGATTCCTAGTAGTGGTGAACACATATTAAAGGTTAAGTTTGATGAAAATATTTGCGCTCAAAAATGCGATCTTCATCTTCTTTCGAGGCATTTTACACATTTTACTTTGTTAAAACCGTGTGAAAATGCCAAATGTCAGCCAAATAGTAAGGGGTTGACTTTTTAGTTGAACAGCACATTGGAAATTCGGCTTAGCTATATTATTGCTGCATATTCTAGGAGAGACCTAAAAATACTGATGCAAATACTCCTGCATTTATATGGGGAATACGAAATTCGTTAGTGCTCCTCTTAACAAAATATAAAAGCTTAAGGGGCTACACCAGTGTGAGGGCTTGAAATTTAGGTGATTTTCGGGAATTTTTTTAAAGAAAACTACTTAACTAAATGAATGTTTTGAAAACTTGAGAATGTATTTAGTTATATATGATTAATATAAAATAATTTTGTTGTTGAAAAATATGGCGATGTAAGCGACTTATACGCTATTTTCGGAAGCGCCGAAAACAAAAAATACCCCAACTGTTGCCACGATTCCGGTCGATAGAGTAACTTAAATAAAAAAAACAAACAAGGCGTTAAACTAGAAGGTATTTCCTATACCCTGAACTAGGATTTTTGAAAAATATCGAAATCTGACAAAATGGCGTAGTTTTGAATAAAAAATCTGCTTTTTTGCCTATAAAATAGTCGGTTTTTGTAATGCCAAATTGTCAATTTTCATCCAATCAAAAATATTCTAGTTCAGGGTAT
Organism: Machimus rusticus; assembly: GCA_951509405.1. Classification (NCBI taxonomy): domain Eukaryota; kingdom Metazoa; phylum Arthropoda; class Insecta; order Diptera; family Asilidae; genus Machimus; species Machimus rusticus. Next base: position 21,296,168 of record OX608051.1, read on the forward strand.
GGCAAATGTAGTCAAGAGTACTCAGTTAAAATCAAGTCAATCGGATAATTAGACTTCGAGTTAGAATCGCAACAAATTGGAAAAATCTCATTTCGAGGAAAACGCGTTTAAAGATTTCACTATCCATTATATTACCTGCGAGCAGTTGCTCTTTCGAAGACTGTCATTCGGAAAGTATTATAGATACGGCCTTGAAATGTTTACAGGATATTCTTGAAAGTATAAACTCTCGAATAAGCTAAAGAAAAAAAAATCAATTTTTTAAAAGTATCACACTGGTATAGCCCCTTAAGGGTCAAACGTAAAACAAGTAGAAATAATGTTCGGACAGTGTAAAATTTCATTATGTATTACGTATTATGTAATTACAAAGAGGTAGTGCCTAAGTTATAAGTTACTTGAACTAATTAAAGTAATTTTGTATAAAATACTATTTTTTGTATTTTCAGTACAATATTTGATCTCTTCTGTGGTCAGGTAGAATTGAAAATTTCCTTTTTTCAGTCAATTTGGATGAACAGTATCTACTTCTATTTTTCTAGTAACAAACACCAACACGTCCATTTATAAATAAATAAAACACATAAAAAAAACCGGAGGTGATTTTAACTTATTTTATTTACATCGATTGTTTTACGTTTGACCCTTAAACGCTTCGTCAAGTTTTGTTGATCAATAAAATTTTACAACGTTAGTCTAAAATCGAAGAAAATGCTCTAGTCTTTGTGGTTGTCAATCCTTTCAATACAAAATTCACAAATGTTATTAATCCCAGATTGTGGAGTTTATGGACCTGCACTTAATAAGTTAGATTAATAATCTAACAACAAATAGAAAAGTCCAGAGATAATTTTTGGCAACACTGTCCGAATTCTTCTACTACTACTTTAAATTATTTGTATTCATTTAACAACAATACAGTTCTATTCCCTTTATTATTGGTAAACTGCTACGATATCTTGCGCCGGATATTTAATTTCAAAAAAGGCGTAAATCGCCATACATAAATAAAGGGAACAAATGTACATAAGAAAAGAAAGCATAACAGCAGAGTTGCATGACAAACTCTTCGCCCTTTCAGCTATTAATATACCAAATAATAAGGGAATGAGTTGGGAAAAAAAATTAGGAAATTAATTAACATTTCCAGGACACAATCGATACCGAAGACTATCGATTGAATCGCAGAAATAGACGCGGTACCCGTAGCAGCAAAACTCTTGGCATCGAAGAGGAATGTGTTGGGGATTCGCTGCAAACAGAAATAATTTTCACAAAATTGCATGGTAGCCATATTTGAAACGTGAGTTCAATAATCAAACAAATTGCTGTGTCGAGTGTGCTGGTCGGGTTCACGGTGACTGGCCTGGGTTGGTTTACACTATAGCCGTTTTTAGGCAAAAGAAGACTGGGGCACCTTGGCGGAGTGAATGCAGCACAGATGGTGGCTTCACTTGCTCTTGAGGTACACAACAAGAAAATATTGAGAACGTGTGAGTCTCCCAGCGTTCACCTTATCTGCATGGAGATAGCGCACACGAGTTCACTCCGCTCTTCGATACACCGCATCCCTTTGTAGGAGCTTAAGGGACGAAAAAGTTACCTTATTATTTTTTCCCTTCTCAGGTATAATGCCAACCTGGGTATGAAGAAATGATACAATTTCCATTTCAATGGTCACTTCTTACGAAATTTTTTGCGTGTAAACTTTTCCAAAATGGCCGAATGAATGTACGTCTGGGGTAGGTACATATATAAACGTAAAACGAAGAAGTAAAAAAATATTGTCAAGGCAGAGAGACGCCAGTACAGATATAACACGAAAATTTATTCGAGCTGTAAAGAAAAGAGAGAATGATTGGTAGTGCCGACTCAACGCTATGAAATTATCGTCTTGCGCCGACTAAACTTGATTTGCGTGGAATCTCTTGCGCTCAAATGTGAAAAAATTGTTTTCTTCTTTTTTACCTACCTTAACCGATAGAGTTCTCGACCGTTTGGTTGTTGATGCGTAATAATTAGAACGCGAAGTACAATGAGCCAAACCATTTTCGCTATTGTTTCTTTCCAATTATGGTGGTGATAAGCGCGTATTGCTATATCATTCCTATCCGCTGCAAAATGCACACATATGAGAATTAACGATAAAGAAGTTGGGTTTTTATTTATTAACAATGGGGTTTGGAGATGAAACTTTTCAAAACATCCATCCATCCAATGCATTCCCCATGATAGGGCTGCCAGATAAATGACGACTCAGCATTTTGAATTGATTTATCTCTAGTTTTCCCATTTTGGATAAAGGAATAAATTTCAGTATGTACAGAGGGAGACAAAAGTATTGGCACACTCATAATCTTCAAATAAAATTACCAATAAATGGCATACAAATAAAACAATTTATTCAGTCTTTCATCAATAACATTCTCCCTTATGAGAAGCTATAATTTACATAAAAACTTCTTACAAAAGCATATAATTCTTATTAAAAAAAAACAAAAAACCCCAAAATATCACATTTTCCTACGGACAAAAGTATTGGCACACTTGGGTTTTAATTTTCCGAACAGACTGTAGGGTGTTCTTAGAAACTCAATTTCAGAACTAAAAATGGGGAGAAGTCCCGCTATAATTTCCTAGATACTTGCAGCGAACTGCAGCTATTTCATTTAACAGCATTAAATAATTCTTGTTACCATGGGTCGGAAAGGTAAAGAAACTAGCGAAAGTGAAAGAAAAATTATTTTAAATTTGAGCAAACAAAATAAAAGTTACGCGGAAATAGCGAATATTATTGGTAGAAGCCGGTATACAATTCGCAGTATTATTAAGCGATTTAAAGAGCCTGAAAATGTAAAAAATCGCGCTCGGAGTGGTCGTCCAAGGAAACTCACCATCAGGGAAGAAGCGAAAATTGTTCGCGAAATTAAAAAAAAACCAAAAACTAGTGCTTCACAAATAGCGGCGCAACTGAAGGAAGAGAATAATAAGGATGTGCATCCAAAAACTGTACGCAGAGTGCTTCACAAGGCAGGTTATAACGCAAGAGTCTCCAGAAAAAAACCGTTCATAAGTGCAATTAATAAAAAAAAAAGAGTGGACTTCGCAAATAAGTTTGTACATAAGGATAATACTTTTTGGAGCAAGGTTGTGTTTTCTGATGAAAGCAAATTTAATATTTTCCGTAGTGATGGTAGAATTTTAGTGTGGCGAAAACCTAACACGGAATTAGATCCAAAAAATTTGCAAGGTACAGTTAAACATGGGGGCGGAGGAGTCATGGTGTGGGGATGTATGGCTTCTTCGGGGGTGGGAGAGTTAGTTTTTATTGAGGACATAATGGACAAGAGACTTTACTTAGAAATTTTAAAAAATAATCTAAAAAAAAGTGCAGAAAAATTGGGTCTTGCAGAAAACTACTTTTTCCAGCAAGACAATGATCCCAAACATACCGCCTACATTGTCCGTCAGTGGATCATTTACAACGTTCCCCACATGTTACAGACTCCTCCACAGTCCCCCGACCTGAACCCCATTGAACACCTTTGGGAAGAATTAGAAAGGCGAGTGAGAAAGCATAACATTGCTAGCAAGTCACAATTAAAACAGTTACTTTCCGAAGAATGGAAAAAAATCGGTTCAGAAATGACACAAAAATTAGTATTTTCCATGCAAAATAGATTAAGGGAAGTCATTAAAAAGAAAGGATGGCCGACTAAATATTAAGTGTTGTTTTTGTCCATAATTTACTATGTTTAACTATAATGTGCCAATACTTTTGTCCGTAGAAAAATGAGATATTTTGAAGTTTTTTTTGTTTTTTTTATATAAGAATTATGCTTTTGTTAGAACTTTTTTATGCAAACTGTAGTTTTTAATAAGGGAGAGTATTTTTGTTCAAAAACTGAATAAATTATTTAACTTATATACCATTTATTAATAGTTTTATTTCATTATTACGAGTGTGCCAATACTTTTGTCTCCCTCTGTACATAGGGATGTTATCTTATTTACCTCTTTAAATCAAATTAGGATTCCGGCAATATTTGTACTTATTTCAGCCATCGAAAAACATTGGAAAATTTTGATCTCCTGTATTAACAACATCAATGAACTGCATATATCTAAAAGGTATTTTTATAAAGTACGGGGGAACTAAAATATCGGGAATAGTCTTCTGGAAAAATTTTGTAGATCAGGAGCGCGTTCAAAAACTAGACTATAGTAACTATAGTTAACTATGGTTAACTTTTGTCGTTCAAAAACTCTGTGGTTAACCACAACATAACCACGAGCATAACTATTTGCCGTTCATAAACTCTTCATAGTTAACTATGGCGTAGTCTAATTTTAACCATACTCCTTGAGTATGGTCAGCCCGTGGTTAAGAAACACATTTAAATATAAAGAAGAAGAAGAAGTCTGTGAACTCTTTGAAAACTGTCTTGGCGGGAGTATTCACTGTTGTGGGGGCCTATTCCTGAAACCATGCGAATCGAATCCGATTCAAATGAAAAGAGCTCTTTTTGGATTTAATATTCTTGATAAAGCCGCTAATATTCTCAAAAATTGATTTTAGTTACCTTTGATTTTAATAAATTTTTAAAAACATAACGTCACAATTATTCGATTGACAGTTAACGTAGCGTAGCGTAGTTAACTACGAGTCGTTCAAAAATACCCTTGTGGTTAAGCATAACCCTGTGGTTAAGTAGCTTCGATAAGCATAACCATGGCTTACCACGGGGTTAACTATAGTTTAGTTTTTGAACGCGCTCCAGGCATTCCATGACCATGATTAAAATGTTACGTCATTTGATTCGTCAAGCTTTCAAATAAATACATAATTATTAGCCGTATTCTGAAGAAATAAAACTATTTTTACGTATTTTTTAGTAACTACAAGAATCGGTTTTTGTCCAGTTCGCAAAGAATTACCTGCTACTTTTATATTAAGCTTAGCCAAGAATTATTTTGGGCGGTGAACAAGTACCAAGGGTAATATTGGTGTAGGTTCTTGCAAGAGTGCCAGTTCACACAAACAAATTCTAGGGCGTGGTACGTATTAAAGTGCCTGTACACCACGGATGTTGCAAATATAAGGCAAACATCCTACACATAACCCAAAACAAAAAACCTTTATATCTCTGAGAAAAGCGACATCTGGCGAGTGGAAATTGTGTTTTTGAAATGGCCTTCACTTAGCTTCCACTTTATACCGGAACAGTGCAAAGGGCTAGCTAATGATTTTATCCGTGCTAACACTTTGTGGTGTCAAAATAAATGGGAGCAGGAAAGGGGTGCGCGACGTCGTCTTTCCCGCTATACTGTCCTTATATGCACAATCAACTGAATTTCGTTTCCGTGTATTATATGCACATTTGGTTTTATTTCTGCTCAGTGGAGTTTCGTTTTGAGGTTGGGGTAAAGGGGAATAGAGTCTGGGTCTGGGTCCCCAGACACATCCCAGGAGCTGAGTTTAATAAATTTGGCATATATAAACGATTGGTATACTGGAATGGAACATTTTGTTGGCACTGACTGCCAGAGAGAATAGCTGTATACACGGAATCTGATCCACTCGGCCTCAGCATATCAGGAGCGTATTAAAGCCCGAGCCTAATAGTTAAAACCTGGGCGCTGGGTGCTGGCTGGGTATAGCCTTCGCCAACGCGAATCGAGCTCTTGATATTAAAACATGAGCAAACTCAGTGCATCTATAGAGATGTAGATGGATCTGTGTAGGAAGGCCATGTTAGAAAGAAAACGCGACATATACGTAACACACAAAATCAATACTCAACGAAATGGTTAAAGTCTCCTCTTGGGTTCTAGTTTTGGTCATGTACACGTATGTATGTACGTACAGTTGTTTGCTTTTGTTGCTTCTCTTCCATTGCTGCTACTTTACATACTTATTGTACATAAAGTGTGGAATGGTGCGAGGAATGGCGCTATTCTCCTCCTCCCTCACAGAGGGGTATGGGCTGCATCGCAACATTTTCTGTGTGTAAGTATAAAATTTGCTAGGAAAGGAGCCTATGGTATCAGCCCAGATCTGACATAGCATTTTCTAGAAATCCTTCTAATTCCAAGTTCTGGTCTGTGCTAATCTTGGAATGTTATCCAGGGACAGACGGGTGGCCTCTTTATTCTCTAAAGGCAGAGATAAACTGTCGCGAAATGAAGATTTTTTTTTCTCAAAAGATGAAAAAGAAGAAGGGATTACTGCCCAGTGCCCACCCTATATCGCTACGCGTTAGTATATGTTTGCTGTTCCAATTAATTCAGGCCGGGAAAATCTTCCCGAGAATAACCAAATTAAACCTCTCACAGGAGCTCTCCGTGTGCTTAAGGATTCGGGTGCCTTCGTTGAAGCGATTTTTCAAGTCGAACCAAGAAACATGCGCAAAACTTTTTAAAGAAAGAAATTTTTCAATTTAAACGGACGCACATTTCCTGCATCGGAACCAGCAGCAACCCTTTCTCCACTTCGCGCTTTTTATACATGTAGAGGCGCGTGTACATGGGTAGCCCGGTAGCTGGCAATCAAGGCGAGACTGCTCCGACCCTACATACATAAATATTTTTTTGTATATCTGATATCTCTTCCCGTCCCAACCCAAGCAGGCAAACTGACAACGTCCTTGAGAGAGAATATTGGAGTTCGAGGGCATTCGAAGTGTGCGATGAGTTTCTCTGTTGGGCGAGAAGATTTTTGGATGGGGCGCAAACTGGGTTGAATCCGTCGCAGCACCGCAGCACAACCAAACTTCAAGGGCTTGAGCTCGAATATAATGGTTTTTGCTACCGAACGAGCATAGCACGCATATTCCATGGCTATGGTAGCACCGGTATATGTCAGACCAGACCAGGGGCCCAGTCACACCAATTCAATGTTCCGAATCTTTGTCCGGCAACATGACTACACCTAAATGTTTTTTCATTTTTTATTTTCTATAACAGCAGCCTTCTAGGGCGCCATATTTGATGCCCGTTGTATCAGCAGAACGTGTGTCTCCTGTCTTCCTCCCTTTATTTACCTACTCGCTGTTGAGGCCGCATCTCGATGCGAGGAACGATATCATACGTCATTTTCATTTCAATAGCTTCTTTGCGGAAAAGGTAAAACGACAGCCAACGGACGGAAAACAAGAACCTAGATTAGCTTCAACATATCTAATTTTAAATTCGAAGTTATACCAAGGGCTTGGGCGGTTCGCGGACGCTCTGGGGAGCTTGGTTTGGGAAATCGGAGTGCTTGCAGAATCGGGCTCCGAAGACCGAGCTACGGGGCTGGGAAAGTGGGCACAAAGTGCAAGAAAAATGTGGAAAATCATGCGATGAATTTACTACATAGAATCAACCTCCGACCTCCTTTTCATTCCCAACCATTACAAAGGCTGCTACTGCTACTGGCTGACTGGTACGGGGATATGTATAGTGGTGGTTATTCGACGAATCAGGGACAACATATCAAGGATTCCGAGAGTCTGTAGCCGAGATAAAAGGTGGCGAAAAGTGGGATTTGCGGAAATTTGAAATGTTCCTTGAAACGAAGGCAAAGTTGTCAAGTTTCACACCTAGAAAATAAATGTATATCCCTCTTTTCCTCTTTCTATGCTTGTACCCACAACAAAACCACACACCACACACCAAACCACACACAAACCAATCAGAGCCATCTTACGTATAATAATTTTGAAATCAATGAAGTTGCATCTAACAACACCTAGAGGACACCACCGCTTTTGAAAATAGTGAACGTAATTTGTTTGTTGTAATTTTAGTTTCTTCTTAATAATAAAATTACATTTACATTACAGTACTTTGCACTTAGGCTAACCTTTCCGTTTGCGTTTCAGCTGATTTCTCGTTTCATACTTCTACATTTTAGGTATTTATTCTCAAGCAACATTTATCCATTATCCAAATGCCATTACAATCTACAGTTATAGGCAAAGCTTCAGTAACCATAATGATTTTTTTTTATTTCTGAACCATACTTATCGTCAACTCCAATAACGAAAAAATTTTTCCTACGATTTGATGTTTTCTTTATATACCGTAGATACGGGTTACTTAGGCTACTTTTTTCTTATATCCTAAGAAATCGCTCTGATATATGTATAGATTGTGTTAGACTACTAGGTGTTATAATGTTTACATTTGATAGATGAGGATAATAGCTAATCAGTAATAATTTTTTTATAGCAAAAAGTTTGTAAAAATATGTATTATTTTTAAATTTGAGGCAAAGTTGTCCTTTGAGAAGGGTTACTTTGGCTTGCAGATGGTTTACAATTAATGTTATTTGTAGGATGCCAAGCTTGGGTCTAATTGCTATTTTTATTCGAAATGACACATTTTCAGTAACATTTCAACTTTTTTTATATACAGCTCAGGATGGAAGCAATGTAATTTTTTAATATATTATGTAGTAACATAAGAACTTTAAAATACAATAAAATAAAAGAAAGTGCTTCTTCTACATATGCGCATTCTGACCAAAAAACAACTGTTTAAATGCATCAAAAGGAACATTTTCACGAGAATAGTTCAATTCATGCAAAATTAAAAAAACAACAGTCAAAACGACGATTCTATGCACTTCAGGAAAGTTTTTTTTCCAGACAAACTTTTAACCTTCCCATATTAAAATTCAGCAGGACAAAGGGTCAAAATCAGATTTTGGGCATTGAAATTGTCATTTATTGATGCATCGGGAATCTTTAGAAAGCTTGATGGCTCAGCTTTCTAACACGCTTTCACACAAAATATTAAGAAGTTTCTCAGAGATCTTGTAAAGCATTTTCTGGGTTCACCTTCTCCATGAGGCAGTAAATTTTCTATTACGGTTTTAAGGGTGAAGAATCGATTTTAGGGGGAAGAGATGGTCGGTCTCCTAACAAATCGGTTAGCATAACGTCGTTCAGACCTTATAGAAATATATATGTAAAAGAAGAAAAAAATAGTTAAGAATCGAACATGAGACTTCGTGCTCCAGAAGCAAATAGACATGCTGACAGAGAGAAAAAAAGTTTAAGTATTGCTGCAAAGAAAACATAAAACGCTTATATAATAGTGCGCGCGGCAACTAGTTTACAATATTATAAGGACATATGTACTATTGGGTTGGCAAAAAAGTATAATTTCGGTTTGCACCAGTAGATAGCGTTATGTTTGGTTCGACATTCTTTTGTCAATGTTAGAAATTTTTTCTTTTGAGATTTCGATACAATTATATAAAATGTGATCCCAAACTAAAATCCCACCTCGGATCTTCTCCTTGTTATGGTTTTACCTTCCGCCCTAATATTTTGAAATAAAAACATTCGTTAACAATTTTGAGCATTTTTTCCGAAGTAAGTAAACTGCAAAACAATTAAAATCTAAAAAATTTCAATAACCGCATAACTGAAGTAATCATCATCGAGATATTGCTATTCATATTTATTCACAATTTAGGTAGTGTCACGATGTCTCTGCCGATTCTGCACAAAACATTAATTTGTTTTTAGCTTCAGTCTGAGAATGTTTTGCTGTGCCTTGATATTGTTGCAACAGAGCCGATTATAAGTAGCTAACAAGCAGCAACACCGCGTACCGCTCTGGATATACTACTGCATTAGAATTGAGTCTCAAGCGGGGAGAGTGAAAAGCACTAAAAACCTATCCATGCCCACATAAGGTAATTGAACAAAACTTAAAATGGAAGAATACATTGCAAGTCGAGGTCGATAGCAAAAATAACGTTTAACAATCTTTGCGCAAACAACAACAGCAACGGCAACAGAAAAAAAAAGTTGAAAAAGGTACAGCCGACCACGACAGATTTAAATATATGAATTGCAGTCGATGCAACCGAGTATAAGGATGTGATGGGATGGCGATTTATGCTCACATAGGCCGTTTGGCTGACTGGGCTCGGAGAACGTATGGCCTGGCCTGGATGAGCTCAAACAGACTTGCAGGAACTCGTGGCCCAAGGCAAAAAGAATAACTCGCTGGAAGAGAGAAATCATGGAAATCATTGGAAATGGGTAACAAATCCGGGCAAACTAAAGCAGCCAGCAGCACCATGTCAAAGGTGCCCGGAGCCGGAGTTTCAAGTTTCGACATCGACGCCGCTGTGTTAGTGCTGTGCAGGGCATATAAGGAATTTTTCGCTCGATATTCAGTTTTTGCTAACTAGATAGAGATTTTTTGAAGTTAACATACGCCAGCGAGCAATTGCAGCACTATTGCATGGTAACTGCACGGCTGCAGAAATAGATACATATCGCACAGGGGCCATGTAAGTGCAGGGACATGTGGCGCGGGTCTCGGGCGCACACACTATACACATAAAAGCGAGATTGTGATGAATATTGAAAAACCCTGAAAAAAACGACGACGAAAGGCGAAGACGAAAACGAAGAAATAAAACTTCCGAGGGAAAATAAAACAAAGAGAAAATCATGCAAATCGATTCTCGCTGCAAGAAATCAAAAATGGCTGCACGTCAAGAAAATGAACACAAACTCTCAACGGCCGTGCTGACACCGAGGACCAAATAGATATAATATATTGCGAGTTAATAATAAAAACTCGAGCCACTCCTGCCCTCTTAAATAGTTCTGATATTAATTCAGAGTAACTGCGACATGATGCGGCGGCTAGATGCCGACTACGTTATGAGTATGCTTTTGGGGCGGATCTCTTGTTTACTTGGCGGCTAGTTCTGCCCGATTTTAACGTAAGAGCAAGTTTTAAAATTAAGTCTACGTTTTACCCAAGTGCGATGCGAATACTTCACTTCTCGCCTTCCGCTAAAATAAACGCAAAGAAAGATGAGAGGAGAAGACAATTATTTAGCCTTGGAATGATTTTGTTTTCTTTCCCTCCCTCACTCCCTGCTCTGCTGACGAAATATCAGTGCGCTGCCATCACTGCTATAACAGGCCATTTTGAGAGTTGTAAAAGATGAGCCTTCTCTAACCACGTACTACGAGCCGCTAGAATGGCGTCCTGGAGATATTTTACATTTGTCCTCTTCGAAATTTGTTTGCCAAGTTTGTACCCATTTTTGATTATAATTTCGTTGTACCGAAAACCGAACCCCATTTTTGTTTCCTTTTAATTTTTATCATGCCATTCCGCTAATTCGACCCTAATCGCTAAAGTGAACGATAAAAACAACGCCTTCAGTTCTTTTTCTATGTCGTTGTCTCGAACCTACATGATCACTTTCGTAAGTTTTTCATTTTAAATGCTTCTAATAATCGAGAACACAAATTCCACTTTCGTGCCTTGGTCAGATAAGAGCGGGGGCTAAAAATAAACTTATAGACTTATTGTAGTGCTAACTACATAAAAAACAAACGGCTGAAAACAAACTGAAGACAACGCTTTCAATGTAAATTCCAATTAAAATCCTACTTTTACGTATACAATACACGCTATGTATTATAAAAAATACGAATTTATTTCTGCACGGACATCATGTAATATTTTTGTTGTCTCATTATAAAAATTTGTTATTTGATGAATTATGAACAAATGACGCCAGTTCATTTAACAATACGATTTAAAACATACTTGAAATATATATTATGTTTTTCTATATATACTGTAATTTTACATTACATTAAGTAGTTCTAAGTACTTTCTAAGATATGTAAGCATAGGTAAAATTAAAAAAAGAGATTGCGGCTAAAAAAGGAAAAATATGAAGAAATGTGAGAACTAACCACCACCACCATGTTGTGCTTCTTATAAATTTTGTTGAATTGGATAGAACCGTCAAACGTGCTATTATATCATCATTATAATTTTTTTCGATAATAGATGTAAGTGAAAGAGAACTAAGAACGAAATTTCTTAAAATACCTTATGCCCTTAACTTTCTAATAGATCATAGCTAGTATTAAGGGAATGTTTTCGTCTACATGGTTTTACCATTGATAGCAAATTTAAAACTCGGCCTTCTTATTTTTTTCTATCCTTCTTATGTACAGTAAGAAACACAAATTTTATACAAATTATTCCTTCCAAAATGTTTGTTGGCTGATCTCTGTACATATTAAAACTTTGTATTTCTAAACGACGTTCGAGGACGGGGAAAACAAGCTCACTACGACGAACTTTCACAATAACAATGAATGATCGAGACTTTTTTTTACTCTCACAAAGCAACTAATTGACACGTAGTAAAATCTGCCTAATGGATTTATAAAATGTCATCCACCCTCATGCAAATAAACGCAAGAATTACAGACTGTACCTTGTAAGTTTGAACAGGAGGCTGATCGCAGACATAGTAGTTTGGATGGTAGTAGGTGCTCATCTTTAAAAAGTTCACAGCACTGCTCACCCCGAAAAGAACTCAGCTTTTTCGGATATGAAAAATCATTGGACGGCTGGGAGGTGAAGAATTCGTTTGGAGCCGCTGCACAAAAGCACACTATACACGAAAATTGTCCTTTTTCACGGAGCCGAGAACATACAAAAGTGATCAGCGGTGATTCGTCAGAAAACATGAATGTGACCGCATTCGCAAGAGCCCGACGATAAAATCTAGTTTGCAAAATTGTAAAAGGTTGCAAGTTGGAGTACGATGGTTATATAAACTGTACGGGTTAGGTAATCACAGATACAAGGAGGAAAGTATGCCAAAAAAATCACCCGAGACTTTTGGCTGCGTAGAAAAAAAAAAAATATATATATATAACTTTGAAAATATAACAAATGTAACGCATTTGCTCAAGAGTTATCCGACAGAACGAGAAGCACTAACTCCGCACAAAACTGCGGAAAACCCATGAGCGATGAAATTCTACATTTCCACCATCTGCTCGTCGGGACAGCAAGAAACCGAGAAGAAAACCTGAATCGATCGAGCACATCGATTAATGTCAAAACATTTCACTTCCTAAACACCATTTGCGGGGAGGGCAGCAGACAGATTTTTCGCAAACTCATTCGTCAGCCAGTAGAGCGGGTGTCATTTCAAACAATTTTGTTCAAATGCAGAGTGTACATGCAGATAAAATATCCCCCGAAGTCGGTGAATCTGTTTTTGGTCGCACGGCTAACAAAAACTCAAAAAGGATGACGACGACGCACAATTTAATTACATCTCGAAGAAGAAGAAAAAATCAAACTACTCCAGATTACAATCGCACTTATTTTCAGTCAGCTTGTCTCGCACACAAGTACACACGCCTCGATCGTATGTATACAACGCGGCCCAGGCCGGGAAAACACGAAATGACGACTTTATACTTCTTCAGCCAACTTCACGCTACACACAATCAATCAACGAAGATTTCATAATAACTTGACTAAGCCATTTCAGTAATCAGCTGTCCGCATGCAAGGTTGCCAGTTCTAAATAATACTGAATGAGCAACATATAAAACTCATCGGCGTCCCTTGCTCCGACCCGAACCCGTTATTCTATCTCGCCCCTTACCATTAAATTCGGTTTTTAAACGATTCTACATAATCAGCTTGTTTGTGTACTTCTATGTATGTATGCTCAGCGCCCCGTAAGAAAAAGTAGAGAAAAAAATCGCAAAAAAAAAAAGAAATGCTAGTCACTAGCCAGGAGAAATTCGCGCACTTGCGCCCACAAACACTACAGAATCCGACAAACGCATGCACTGTGTAATAAAAATAATAAAGGTTCGAACTACTCAACACAGTTATAAACAGCGGCCGCTTCAAGAGAGGAAAATAACTGCGGCTCTGGCCTGGCTCTTGCTCCGGCGGCACCGACAACCGACTGGCTCCGGCTGAAATGGAAATGGCATGACGACGATGGCACTGGCACGATACTTGCCGCACGCAGCACGATTACCCACATAAGAATAAACACACGGATCTGTTGCACCGTCGCCAGTGCTGCCCCTCAGCCTGACGCTGACACATTACAAATAGCAGCAGACAGCATAGCCAGATATTATCCGGTGAGCAAATAACGAACCGCGCAAAGGGTACGGCAACGGCAAGTGAAGCAGCAAATGAGTACTTCTCACCTTACGCTACTTAGCACACCCCACTCTTGTCAGAGGAAAGCATTCCGTGACGTAAAGAATGTCAAAGCTCTTGGTGCTGTTAGCCAGCTGCTGAGGCCAACAGCTTCGCCAGCATGACAGACATGACAGTGGTTAGCCGCTCCGGCCCATTGTCTGTGTATTGTGTACATAAACGCATATAGCGTCGTGGCTTGGCTGCTTGAATCTCGACAGTCTGCAAAACGTAGCCGAAGTTGTGCGGTGCGGTGTGTGTATAACGTTTTGCAAAGCTCTCCGGCTTGACCGCGGCTACCCGGCTCGCCTTGTGCCGCTATCGTCCGTATCGCTTTCTTCGGCGAAAGGTGCAGAGCAGCCAACGGCAGCAGCTTTTTGCTGAGCTTTCGGTGACATAATCCATGCGAGAAGTGTTTATAATATAATTGCCTCGACGTATATAATAAAAGCGAGCGGCATGACAAGATTTTGACGAGATGCTCCTCGTCCGTTTCTTCTAAAGTCACCACACCACGAGTGGCGAGCGAAGCTGCGTTGGGGTATGCGCTGCGCGGTGGGTCGGCTCGACGGCAACCCGACCCGATTCTTGTCGTCGACTGGTGTGTCTGGTCTCAGGTCTGGCGTTGTTGGCTGTCGCTCGATGCTCCGCTCCGGGATCCGGGTACTGCACTATTTGAACTTTTTTTTTTTTACGGCTCCCTCCGTCTCGCAAGAAGAATTTTCATTCGACATTGGCAACAGTGGGTTACTAAATTGTGTGAAATTTGTGCCTTGGGTGTGATTTTTTGGGTCAGGTCGACTTTTATGCCAGCCGAGTTCAATGAACTGACGTTTTTCGTTTTCTCTTCGTTTTTTGCGCAAACTTAAGTAAGATTACGAATTTCTTCAGTAAAAATTTATGTATCTGGGCAATTTGAATAGTTTTGACTGACTATAAAAATAGCAATGAGATAGCATAATTTTTACCCTTGGAATGCGCTCGGTGCTATTTTAAGAAAGTGAATGCCAGGAAAACATCGCAAATTGGAATTACATGTTCTATTTTTCTTATTTTGTGTGCTCTATAATTCAAATTAACATCGATTTTCGCAGTATGCACTAATTCACTTACATACTACAATATAATCCTACAGTGGACCTTATTATTGAATCCAGTCGAATCGGAAAGAAAAGACTTTACAAAAGCCCTTTTTGGATATATATTAATAAAGTTGATAAAATGTTCATAAATTAAATTCAGTAACCTTTGAATTCAATTAATTTTATCTTTCAAAGTGGTAAAAGTAATACGCTGAAAAAAATTCAATCGAACTATTTTGTCGTTATGTGTAAATGTGTGTGCAGCCCGATTTTGACTTTTTATGTGTACATCTGATTTTACTTACTGTGCAAAATCGAGAAGAACAATAATTTTAAATAATTAGTTGGAAACACAACTTGAAACACTGGTCAATGTGGCCCAAGTTGCCATGACCACAAAGTTTACCTTTCGTGACGCCCTTGTGGAAAACTAAAATAAAAAAACAACAACAAATAAATAACAGAAAATTTTTTATATTTTCAGATGGATTCCGACAAAATATTATGCATATAGAGAATTAAATAGTGCAAAAAGTGTTATTTGTCAGTTTAGTGATTATTTTTTATTAATATTATGTAGGAATTTTTAGCTAAATATGCATAGATTTTTTGTTGGAAAAAAAATTTGTAAAATAAAATATCTTGGAAAGTATAGCTTTCCGACAAAAACATTTAATTTTTGCATATTCGCTCTTTTCAGCTCTAAAAGATAACTCCTTCACAGTTTCATAAGAATCGGTGGACTTTACGGGTTCTTAACTTCCAAATTTTCTAACTTGGAGCAAGCTGGAATTCTCTAAACCATTAAGAGAGATCTATTAGATTAATTATCGAACAAAACATTATATTTTTGCATGGAAAATGGCGGTGAAAATTCCAAGTGGCATTTCCGAATAAATTTGAACAAGTTATTGTGTTATTTCATATCAGAAGAATATCATTGGAAGCGCGAATTTTAAAAATTTTAAAGAAACAAGAAAAAAATATAGACTAATAAAGAGCTTTGATTTTCAACATCCGCCATTTTGTGAAAATTCAAAATTTTTCAAATCGCTTGGTCCATCTTGGGCATTATGTCATTAACTAATGATCCCCTTGTTTTGTTTTTTTATTTCTGATAATCCAGTGACTAGCCGCAGCGATCACCGCAAAACTCTTTTTTTAGATCCCTCCCAAATTATTTAAAATTAAAAGTAAGTAAATTTTTCGCTAAATCCGGATGGCCTTCCATGAAATTCACCATCATAATGGTGCTAAATATTAAAAACTTCCGGCGAATATTGCAATTCATATTTATGGTGAGTAACAATATTAAATAAAATCACACACACTGCACTATTCAATGGATAGGTGAGTAGGTCAAAACTATGATATATGAGAAAAATTTAGAAAATTTGATGAATATAAATTCTAACACAAGTTATTGTCTGCTTTCCTATTTATTAATGTAAAACGAATCTTGGCAGGAGGAAATTTTTTCCAATGCGTTTGTTGTTTGTACAATCTTCGGAAGGAGTCACGTTGTCCAACGGCCTTTCGGCGTGTTGTCCCGTGACTCCTGCCACTTGTCTATGGTGTGAACTATTTCCTCCTCGGCGGCTCGTGCCCACCCGATCTCCTGCTTTCTCCTATAGACAGGGCCCTCTCCATTACCAGGAGTCCGATTGGGATAACCCCAGCAAGGGCGAGATCCGTTGTCTTGGAGACGGTTCGATATGCGCAAGCTACCCTAAGAGCGACCCGACGTTGTACAGAATTATACGATTTCTGTACTTCTCGAGTCGCATTTGTCTTCCCCAGATCTACACACCATAGAGCAGAACATGCGCTTGCTCGGACTAGGACCATGAGTATTAGCCATGATCGTGCTCAAACTCACAAGTGTGGCTGCCATTTTCTCAGCTGCTCGCCTTAGCACTGTTCCCCGAAGGTGAGTTTAGTTCGAATCGATCATCACTTCCAAGTACTCAGAGGCATGTTTTCCACCACCAGGGGCGGAATGGTTTCATCAAGCATGTCCAGACGCAGAAGGCCGTCTTAAACCACGTTCCAGAGGTCGGATCCCAGGATTGATCCCGTAATCACGAAATTTTCGCATGAGATATTCGGGAACCTTAAACGTCCCCGGTGCCTTTAGCTGCTAGCATATCCAAGCACTTTGCCTTGTGTTTGAGCACATTTCTTACATTGAGGATGATGAGGAGGAGTAACCGGCGGAAGTGATAGTTCCATGACTCGGCCTTTTCCATGGTCTCCACCACTTCCTGTATGACGGCCTCAGTCGATCGTCCTCGCCGAAAGCCCTACTGTCGGTCAGACAGATCGTCCCATATCGTTGAGTAGGCGTGGCTTTAGGAACTTCTACAGGATCTTGCCCGCAGTGTCCAGCACACGGACGATACAACAGCCATCGGATCGCCCTTGCCCTTTCTGATTAACAAAAGTCGGGCAATTTTCCATCGCCGGCAAAGACCATTATCGCCAAGCACACGTTGTACATCCTGAGAATGTGATGTCGAGAAATGGTTCTATAAATTTTTACTTGTTATTTATAGAATTTTAACTTGAATATGGATATCGAATTTGATTTATTCTCAGTCTGCAAAGATTTTGCTCTTGAAATGTCCTTAAAACATTTATTTTATTTGGATTTGTTTTAATTTCTATTATACCTTAATGAGAATAACACAAATATTAAAAATAATTTTCTTTCTCTTTCTGTAAATTGCCAGGTTAAATTAAAATTTTTAAAAGTCTTTGAGTATCTTTGCATGAAAAACCTATGAATATCTTGCATGAAAAACCTTTTCGTTGCCCTATGTGAAAGTTTGTTTGCTTTGAACCGCAGATCTTCACTATTCACAAATTATTTTTAACACCCTTTTACTAGCTTGAACTTTAACTATTGCTGCGCTCCATTGGGCTGTGTAAAGTTATCGCGAGTACTTAGCTCTACTCATAACTACACATTCATATTATCACGAGTAATTTCTCAAATAATAAATGGCTTTAAGTTTTCTTCGTTTACAAACTTAGACATCTTCTCACAAATGGAACCAGAATGAATAGCATAAAGGACACCCGAGTACTTCAATATACTATCAGCTACTCAAGCTCTTGCTGGCAAATAGATGATCTGAGTAGTTTCGCCACAGCGCAACGAATATAGCACGATGAAATTTTTAAATTTAAGGTTACGCTTTACTCCTGACAAGCAAAGTTGCGTTCCATTGGAAAAATGCTCGGAAGAACTTTACACATCCCCAATATAATAATTTACATGCATGAAAAAAGAAGCTTCAATATCAGTGTCAACTTAATCAAAATCAATTTCAGCGACAATATTAGAAAGTTGATTCCAAGATCCGAAATCAGTTCAAATCACTTTCACAATTTAATTTTTTTGTACGGTTCAACAGGGTATGGTGTAAGTATAGTGTGTAAGACTGTAAGAATAAGAATGTCATAAAGAGCTATCAAACGATTTGAATTTCTCTTAAACCGAACTCGTCACCCGTCAAAATCAGAGTTCGAAGTCGACTTTGTTTGGATAATTCACTCTTTTCCTTCATTAAATTGTCCACGGTCTATTAAATGAACATTTCGTTCATTTCTATTGGTAATAAAACTAGAATATTTGTCATATAGTCCTGACATATTCCTTGTACTCTCGATATTAAATATTTAGCTGAATGAAGATGTCCCTTTGGCAAAATATTTGACCGATTAAATATTTCCCTTGTACAAATTGTTAACTGTTATAGGGTGAGGTATGGCTGGTTTCTTTTTAACAAAGTTATAACTATTGTATAAAGACTACTCAATACTTTTCAAAGTTTTAGCCCAGTCAAATTAGACATTAAAATTGCAAAGCGTGATGTAGTTCTAAATTTTTGATATATTGTTAGGACCAGTTAGAGTAGTGTAAACCCAAATTTGCAGCTTCGAAAAACCTGTGCTTCCTGCGTAATACGTGAAAATCTGCAGCTTTTTTTTCAGTTGCCTTATAACTCATAAACTGTGCATTTGTTGATATTAAATGTTATTACCATTTTTAAAGTACATTAAATTTACAAAAATTTAAGCCCAACCACAGTCCTTTGCCTTCAATGGTTCTTGAGATATGGCCATTTTTGTTCTTCCAAAAAATCACTGTAACTGCAAGAAAATCCCAATGCTGCATAGAGCTTTACAAGATGTTTTGGCCCAGTTTTCCTGTACATGTAGGTACCAAAACTCGTCTTGAGTGAGGAGAGGAATGAGCTATAGGTCTGACGGTAAAAATTATTGCATGAGCAATCGAAACACATTTTTTCTTCCAACCATCGAGATGTTGGCATTTGTGTTTCCGTAAGATGGTTTTACTCAACAGTTTTAGAGACTCAGGAATAGCAGATTCAGCTTCTCGCAAAATCATCATTAGATGGATTTACTGCAATGCATTTTCCATAAATTTTCTCATAGGTTGAACAGTTACACCGATATGAGAGAAAAATTAAAATATTGAGTTTTGGAAGAACAAAAATGGCCATATCTCGAAAAACATTGAAGGCACAGAACTGTGGTTGGCCTTAAATTGTTGCAAATTTAATGTACTTTAAAAATAATAATAACATCTAATATCAACAAATGCACAGTTTATGAGTTATAAGGCAACTGAAAAAAAAGCTGCAGATTTTCACGTATTACGCAGGAAGCACAGGTTTTTCGAAGCTGCAAATTTGGATTTACACTACTCTAACTGGTCCTAACAATATATCAAAAAATTAGAACTACATCACGCTTTGCAATTTTAGCCTGTTTTTATGTACGATTTGACTGGGCTATTTGATTTATATAAAAAAGTAAGCCCACCCATTAGTTATGATATATAATTTCATTCAAATGACGCATTCTGTTGGACCTTATAAGTAAATAATCCGACGCCCTTATGCAGAATTCTCCTCAGCCAAACGTGGCTAAAGTAAGCCGCTGAGACTTGGGCGAATTAAGGTTCTCGGTTTTAGGCGAACACTTCTGACACAGCATTAATATTCTCGACTGAACGCACGAGGATACCTTGTTTTATTAATTAGTATGGGTACGGCAGGGGCCGAAATTTCTTCCAGTACCAAAATACTCACTTTGGATAAGTTTTCAATATTTCACAAATTTTTTCATGCTTTAATCTTTGCTTTGCACCGCAAAGATTTGTATACTGTGTTACTGGTAACCGTAAATCAATATCAGATCACCTAAAAAAGCGCCTGCGTGCGATTAGATTGTATTCGGCAATTCACGCTTTCATCGCATTGTCCGTTCATATGTGTTCTTGTTCTTTTGAAATGTATGTACAGACGTGGCCAAAAAATTACGATCACTTAAGAAAAATCGAGTTTTCATTATAAAATCGTTTATTGCTTAACGTAAGGATATTATTATTAATTTTTAATGTTAGTACATTATCCTTTGACTTCTATTAAACTACTTATTCTATTAATCATGTCCCTTATTAGCGGAGGACACATATTTTTTATGTCCGAGTCCTCATTCCATATATAAATGATGTTTTCTATTAATTGGTTCTTTGTCGTTATGGTCCTTTTTGATAATTTGTTTTTAACAATGCTCCATAAATTCTCTATTGGGTTCATATTGGGGATATTACCAGACCATGGGACAACATTAACTCCCCTCTCCTGTTGAAAATCCGTAACCGCCTTCGCTTTATGGCACGGGGCTCTATCATGCATAAATTTAGCACCTCCTTCTGGAAACCACTCGTTAAGCCGAGGAAGCATTTGAGTTTCGAGTACTCTTAAATATTGCTAATGTCGTATTTTTCCATCCACAATATAAATTTGTCCTGGATCTTGTGAGGAAATGATGCTCCAGACCATAACTTCTTGAGAATGCCCTACCGTTTTTTGAATGTATTCTTGACTGAAGGCTTCATCAGTGCGCCGTTTTTCATATTGACCGCTTTGTTGCTTTACTTGAAACATTTATTCATCACAGAAACATACCTGCAACAAAACCACATAATTTAAGCAACTCAAAATTGATCAAAATTAAAATTACAGCAAGAAATATCAGATTTAAAAATTTTGCCAATTTGTGCAAAATTGAAAAATTTCTGAAAACATGAAAAATTAGGTTTTTGGTGACCCGTACATTTTCCCAATCTTCAGCAGACGAATGTCTCAGTTCTTTTGCGCAAGATAAGCGTTTTGCGATCATTCTAGGCGTTAATTTAGGCTTTTTTCGAGGGCGACGGGCATTCAATCCTTCTTCCTTCCAATTTCGTCTAAAAGTTCTGGCCGAAACTTCCAATCCTTCTTCGCTTAAACGAGCTGCCAACTCGATTCTTGTAGCCCATCTGTTAGCTAGCTTTGTACGGACGAGCTGCATCGTATCTCTTGGAAAAAATTTGGATTTCCTTCCGCAGTTCTTCCTTGAACTTGTTGGTTCCGCTAATTCATCCTGCAAGGACTTAATGATTTTGCTCACCGTGGATTGAGCAACCTTTGCAATTTTTGCAATTTCTTGCTGGGAATATTTTGTCTCGCTCTACAGCGATCTAATCAACTTAATTTTATAATTAATAATATCAGTTTTCCCATCCATATCTGAAAATTTTCGAAACAGTTACAAAATATTCAAAAATTTTTTTTTTATGCAAAATTAAAAAAAACTTGAGGAAAGATATTTTATTAATATCCTTTATATAAATTACTTTTTTATTCTTAGTTGAATGAAATATACTTACTAAGTTTTTTAATCCAATTTCCTGAGAAAAATCCCAAATCATGTATTGATTCTGATTCTCTGTAGTTCACAATTTTAGGCACTCACTTACTTTTAATATTAACACTGAACGCAAAATCGACTTTATTGAAATGATTTTTTCATGGATACATACCAAAGGTTATGAAAATTGGAACGAAAGATGTCCCGATATGCAAAAGTGGGAATTTCCCGGTTTCTAGGAACTAACCTAACGTCGGGAAATTCCGTAAATTTTCAAGTGATCGTAATTTTTTGGCCACGTCTGTATGTATGTTGGCATTGTTTATTGCTCTCCGTAATCGAACAAAAAAACTGAACAAGATAATCGAATCAAGCCAACTTCAGTGCTATGTGGCTGATTTTGGCAGTGCTTCAGTTAGTTTTGGTTTGGTTTCACTTGTCTTAAATATCTTGTCGCTTAGAAGTGTATTAATAGTAGTATTGAATACTAATATGCATATAGATAAAATTAAATTTTAGTGCGCTTTATGGTACCTACGAGTTTCGGTTGCATGAATATTTTTCTGAGCTAAGTTATTACTATTACAAGTATTAATTATTTTTATTCATTTTACCGTTTTTAAGAGGTAAAAATGCTTTGCGAAACATAAAATCTATAAAATCATGGAAACTAAAAATGTGTCCATTTATAAAACTGGCTTTAACTATTTAAGTAATAAATTTGTAATTTGAGTTATGAGAAAATCCATCTAAACAAGTAACATTCTAATAAACCCAGTCATAAATACAAATGTGAATCGATTTAAAACTATACACGCTATCAGTTATTGAACAATGTGTCATACTTGTACAATATATGTTTCAAAAAAATCAATCCATTCATTGGCATTTTGAATTTCGAATACATCGACAAAAGTTCCAGCTGAAAAATCAATTGCATCAATAAAACTAGCTAAGATGATAACAACCTCAATTACAGTATCCCACTGTCAGAGTATATAACACGAAAAACCAGACGTCTGGGCCACAAACAGCACAAAGTGCAAGAAGAAGAACACGAACTGAAAGCCACATTAAACTGCCATGAAAGCAAGCAAGCCAGCAGCAGGCCAGAACCAGCAATAGCGGCAGTGGCAAGCAGGCCCACGCAGGCAGGCAAGGCAAGGCAAGAAACCTTACTCCTCCGTCGCCAGTCCCAGCATCATCCAGTCTGTTCCGCTGATCGTCATCATGCGCCGTGTCAACTTAGCCAACATTGAGCAATCCAAGTCCAATCATTCACACTATACAATTTTTGCAAAAACAGCTAAAGAGGAATGTTCTCAAGCCGCTCAGAACTGCCAGCTAATGACAACGACGAAGACTACGCCAACGACGAAGGCTCCCACAACTCTATCTAACCTGAACTATTAGCCGCGGCTGCTGCTAGTTTCGATGAAACCCAAACAACAACAAATAATAAGTCGAGTGGAACACTCTCAACCGTACACAGTGGAGGAAGCAACAACAAAAGCGGACAGCATGGGAATTTGTGGAATGCTATATATATTGCCATACGTACATACAATCCCCATCCACCTTTCCGCTTTAACAACCGACTGGACTGCTTAACTGGCTTGCTGGCTGACTGACTGCGGCTACGGCTAATGCTAGTACTTAAAGTGCCGTCAATTTTAGAGTAAATGCAGACCGATTACCGCTCTGTTTTTATCAGTAAAAACTACTACTACAATTACGTCAGAAAGAGCCAGCAGAGATCTCGAAATAGAATACGCTACACGCTCATGACATGGCTCCAAGTGGGTATTTTGTTACACTTCAGTCTGACAAGAGCCCCGAGAAAAATGTGCTCCTCGTCTCGTCGTTGAGGCTGCCACACTGCGGAGTGCGGACCAACGTCAGTATGTGTACTGAAAACATTCCGTGCAGTGTGTTCACAGTGGCATGAAAACATTTTCAACCGGCGCACTGTAATCTCATCGCTCTGAGGGAAATGGAAACTCTACCGAAGCGGTGAAGGTTCTTGTCGACGAGTTCAGACCATCTGAGCTTGGCGCGTTGAGCTTGGCCAACATTCAGTTCAGTCTGCTAATAATCTTAGTCGGATATGGTGCTGAATGGTGTGCGGTCTCGATCTGTTCGATAATCTCGTCGCGGTTGATGCATTGGTGGTTTTTTACGTCACTATTTGTCCTAGTTTAAACATTTTTGCAAGAGTATTGTTGAAATCTATTTCTATACTTGATAATGCGGTTTTCAATTGATTTGGGACTTTGGACGATACCTTGAAACTTATATGGAGAAGCTTTTTGGATTACAATTGAATGCTAGCAGCAGATAAATTCTTGCGACCATCAAAGGAAAGGAACGATAAATGCAGATGGAAGCAATCTTTACAACAAACAGGAAGGAATAATAATTGCAAGCTGTCAGCTGTCAAATTTAACAATATCAACGATTTCAAATAACTGCTTTTTCCAAAGATGTTGAATTGTTTTTATTAAATTTTAATAAAGTGATAACGTTGTGGATTTTACTGCATATTAATATTTCCTGTCAAAAGTTATGATGTCCCTAGCTACACGATGGCTATCAAATTACAATCAGTATGTTGTGCTTATAAATATTACACCGGTGTTGAGAAACAAATAGAAATGCAAACAGATAGAAAAATTTTTATGATTTAGAGGCTTAAAATAAAATCGACCCTCTCCCAATGCAAAATTATTGTACATTAATAAATTAAGGTTTAACAGAAGTTTAACCACTAACGGAAATTTAATTAAATAAAAATTATGTGATTCAGTGGAGGGTTAAAAGCACTATTTCTACAAAAATAAGGAAAATAAAATTGAAACTAAAAAACGTTACTATGCACAAATTAGTGATAACGGTGTACAACTGCATATGATTTTTTGTGTTACTTTCTCTCCGTTCATATGCGGAATCAAGTAAAACGCTGCAACAAGAAATAGATGCAATAAAATAATTACTTTTTTAAGCACCACACAAATAATGTCTCCAAGTTCTTCAGATCAAACGCTGAACCGAGGAATAAAGAATGAGGTCACCGAACAATGTGAAGTTTATGCAACACAATATAATCCCTTTGTTAAACAATTGAATTCAGCTGTGAAAGGTTTAGTAAAGTAGCTAACTCATTAGCTAGTAGATTACAGCTTCAGTAAGACAAGCTACTTTGCAGGTTTGGAAAATATATTGCACAGAATTTTAAGTCAATATTCAAAATTTTACCGGACTTCGGAGAAAAAGTAAGAGAACAGGAAATGGCTTAATAGTGCGCTGTGTGCTCTGTGTTATTTCTTTTATTTAAATGTGCATGCAATAACAAGACATTTGGCCGCCAATTGAAGGATCACTAGTGTTTAGTTTCTTCAGAATGGGATGAGAATGGCCACATTATTTGAGTATATGTACCCTATTAATGTAAAAACTATGTATATGTGTTTGATCCACTCGATAATTTTGAAATTTTCATTGAGATATAAAAGTGCACAGTATTTAAATAGCATTGCATAAAATTAGTTAAAAATAAACCAGAAATCCTCCTCATTCGCGTCGAAATAAATTTAACAGTAATGATATTTAAAAAGAAAATAAAAATTAAATTAAATTTAGAAGTCACGAATATTATGTAATCCGAAAAAGTACTAGAATTAGAAAACATGTAATACATATGTATATCTGATTAAAAAAGTTCAACAAACTTGAAGACGGAGATTAAAAATCTGCGCCTGCCGGAAGTCATCCTCATTCGCACCGAAAATATTTTTCTTAATGCCATAACTGCAACCAAACCAAAAATCGATTTACAGTGAACTAAAATGAAAAATCTATAACGTAAGACTTCTTTTATGATCAAATTGAATGGAAATTCTAACCTAAACATTCAGAAATACATCCTATTGAGTAATCTAAATATATTAATTCTAATTTTGTTGGTACAAAATCGAAGACAAGATGTTAGACTTGCCTTCTCGGGAAAGAGTTAGGTCTAGATTATTATAACCTTGTTTTACACTATCCAATATATGGATAGGATATTCAGATCGTTAAAAGTACTAAGTAGAATCAGGCTTTCCTGAGCATGTTACATAAGAGCAAACTAAACTAAAAATACTGTTGTAAGCTTGGCTTCGCTTATGGCTGTGTGCCAAACCGGCTAAATGCTTGCTAAATTCCAGTTTGTATTAGAAATTTAGCCGACTAATTCCTGAGCTGTGCCAAATTGAAAGTGGAATTAGACAAAATATCCAGTTATCATTTTCATTTCACATATATCATAAAAACGAGTTTTTGACAGTTTAGCGCATGAGATTTTTTCGTTTGAATGGATCCCCAATTAAATATTTAATATGGAAATATTTGCAATCAAAAAGAAAAAGAGCCAAAGCTGAAAGGTAACTGTAACTATTCTTATCAATGCTTCAATAAAATATTTTGTTTTTACACTCATTTTGAAATGTCAGAGTTAATAACAAAATTGACCTATTGCAAACTTAAATATAGGTACTATTTTTTCCTTGAGCTTCTCGAAATCATATTCTACTGGTTAATTCTTTAACTACTTTTTTGCAGTGAAAGGGTTTCTTCTTGTCAATAAAAATGATTTATTATTTATTTAGCCGTTTAGCAAAAAAAGAAGAAGAAGCATTAGCAAGTTCGAAAACTTGCTAAATGGAAATGTACTAGAATTAGCCAGCATTTAGCTTTGGCACACAGCCCCACATTCACACTTGGTATTGCAGCCAAGCAGATTATAGAATTGACGTTTGATTCACGGATTGGGCACACCGAGAAAAAAACGCAATGTTAATTTAACATTATTTTCATATTAAAAAAAAAATCATATCATTTTTACAACAATTGCTGTTAATTTGATAATAAAAATGATACTTTAAAGAGAAAAATGTCAAATTGGCATTTTTAGTCTCATATTAACATTGAAATTCGGATATTCAGCTACAGCGGAAATATCATTTCAAAATATTAATTCGATTTTGAAATTTTCAAAGCCAAATTAATATTAAAAAATGTAAATCGATCCGCAGTCCTTATATCCGCCGATTGAAATTCGAAGTGTGAAGTATAAGCGAAGGAAAATCTTCTAACAAATACGCTACTCATAAACTGTAAAACCGTAAATGTGTTGATGGGTCATCGATAGCTCAGGGCTAGAGCAGAATGCCACGAACTCGGGTGTCCCAAGTTCAAATCTAGCCACAGTTAG